>JABUQX010090916.1:17500-20000 GCA_015478945.1 Trachelipus rathkii
TAGGATTTAAATGGTATCTGGAAGACATCAGAATAAATTACTGAATGTCAATTTTAATTAACATTTACCTATATAAATACATAAAGTGACCTTATACGGTTAAGTATGAATAAATTAATGTAATCTCAATTTTCCTTTTCTTATCTGTAATCCCCTAAGTCCAACCTTAATAGAAGCAAGTACTCTCATACGCCAGTTCTATTTTAGGAGGCGGAGGATGAAGAACCAGACTTGCGCAAAAAAAATATGCGCACGCAGACTAAATCTCTCTCTCTCTCTCTCTCTCTTCTCTCTATATATATATATATATATAATATATATATATTATATATATATAATATATATATATTATATATATAACATATATATATAATAGTAATATAATATATATATATATAAATATATATACTAATATATACTATATATATATACATTTACGGAATCAGGGCTTGACGGCGTCCAAGCACTAATAAAGTATCTAGTGAGTTCTATGAATATTCTATAGTATTCTATGAGTGCCAGAGTGAGGCCAGGTGATGCCAAGGTGACTGCCAATGAGGCCAATGAGTGCCAAGTGAGTGCCAAATAGTGCCAACTGAGTGAGTGCCACTTAGTGCCAACTGAGTGCCACTTTTTTCAAACGCCTTTTCTAGCCTTCCCTGACACTGAATAGCCCTAAATATTGTGTCTACCCCAGGTGATAAAGGTACGCGGTATTCGATTGGTGTATATTACAAGTTGCTTGGATGCTTCCTACTATGAGTTACACCGGTCCAGGCGGGCGGGAACGCGAAAAATGCGCCCGCAGGCGCACGGCGGCGGCGGAAAAACCGACGGGCTGGCGGGCGGGCGTGGCGGGTCGCAACCTCCAAGGGACCGGGATCGACAGCACCAAAAGGCCTAAGCCCCTAAAAACAGAACAAAAATTACCGTGGGTCAAAATTGACCCATGACCGAAAAAATTAGGGGGCGTAAAATAGGGGGCCATACGTACGAGGAGGCTCGCCTCCATCTGGCGCACCTGTCTCGAGAAGGGCGCTAAAAATTAGGGTTGCCATAAATTTAGGCGGTGCCCAGAAAAATTGGGTTGCCAGAAAAATTGGGTGCCAGGAAAAAATTAGGTGCCAGAAAATTAGGGTTGCCAAAAAAAGGTCAAGTCAGTGCAAGGTCAAGGCCAAAAAAGGTCAAGGGCAGGTAAAATCACCCTCAGGAAACAACCTGGCGGTCAGAAAACACCGTTGGTCAAGGTCAATTTTTTGTGTGCAAAATGACCCCCCTTCTACTATTATTATTATTATTATTATTATTATTATTATTATTATTATTATTATTATTATTATTATTATTATTATTATTATTATTATTATTATTATTATTATTATTATTATTATTACATTATTAATTATATATTCTTATTATTATATTATATTAATTATTATTATTATTAATTATTAATCATTATTATTATTTTATTATTATTATATTATTATTATTATTATTATTATTATATTATTATTATTATATTAATTATTATTATTACAGCATTCTATAATTTACTCCTCAGTATTAATAACCACTGATTACCTTTATTGTGTTAACTTAGTTAAACTATTTTGAAAGATTGCTGTAATTTAGTAGAATATTATCTGACTATTATTATTATTATTTTATTATATTATTATTATTATTATTATTATTATTATTGATTATATTATTATTATTATTATATTATTATTATTATTTATTATTATATTATTATATATTATATATTATTATTATTACTACTACTACAATTCTTATTGTTATAATTGTCCCTATTATTTTTATCAATACTATTATTATTATTATTATTATTATTTTTATTATTATTATTATTATTATTATTATTATTATTATTATTATTATTATTATTATTATTATTATTATTATTATTATTATTATTATTATTATTATTATTATTTTTTTAATATTTTATAATATATTATATTATTATTATTATTATTATTATTATTATATATTATTATTATTGATTAATTATTATATTAATTATTATTATATATATATTATTTGCTAATATTTTATACCATAATTGTATTATAATTGTTGTAGTGGATTACATTAAGCTCAATCCTTAAACCTAATTGTTGAAATTTGTTTATACCTGTATTATTTTTGGGGTTCTAAGAAGACAACACAATACTGTGTTGAAATTAGCAGCCCCTTTCAGAAATTGTATATCATTAAATGTTCTATTATGCTATAACTATATATTAAAACTATGTTAAACTTAATAATGTAAATTGCTTTTTCTCTTCTTTTTCTAAATTTGAAAGAGCTAGCACAATGACGTTCTCAAAAGTCAATTTGTTGGGCATATTGAAAAATGTTCTAAAATCTAAATAAAAGATATGTAAGTTATCCAATTCAATCTAGCCTAAAAAATGTCATAAATATCGGTCAAGCAGAAAAAAAAAAAAATGCCAATTTTCACATCTCGTTT
>JABUQX010090916.1:27500-29768 GCA_015478945.1 Trachelipus rathkii
TAATATATATATATATATAAAAGTTCAAATACGAAAGCGTGTTTTTTTTTTTTTTAACTTTTACATGAACAAAAAGAACAAGCATTTTCTTGATTTCCTTATCTATCTTTTTATATTTTACAATTTTTTTCCTTTTTTATACAGATAAACACCACCGCTCACGGGCAGAGCCATAACCAAGGAGGGGGTGTACTCAACGTCCGAGCTAGACGAAGCGAAGCCAAAGGAGGGAATAAATAGCTCACATTCTCTCACTCAACCAGTTCCGAAACTGGAAACCCTCGCTTTGTTTGACGAGTGCCTACCGCTGAGCTACCGGACGCTTTTATATATAAATAAATGCATAAAAATTAAAATGATATACATCATCATACATACATACATACATACATACATACATACATACATACATAATACATTACATACATAATACATACATAATAACTACATACATACATACATACATACATACATACATACATACATACATACATACATATACACGCACACATATATACACACACATCATGTATATACAAATATATACATATATGACTACCATCATTATCATTATTATCACTAACATTAAAATTAACGTAGATATTATTAACATTATTACAACACTAACACTCATCAATAACATTAATTTTAACACTAATTATTGACAATATTACGATCACCAACACTATTTTCACTAACGTTAATATTAACACTAATTAATAACACTATCACATTACTGCTAACACTAATTATTGTTATTATTACTATCATCGTCATCGTTATCATTATTATTTTGGAAAGAAAATCTTCTTCCTTGACTGCGCCGAAAACTAATATCATTACTAATAGTCTTGAGAATAGTTTTTTTTCCTCATATCTCTACTACAGAAATAACTGGTTTCTAATGTTTATAAATTGGACACTATCTTTTTTATTATTACTTTCTTTTTTAATGTTAAGTTGGGAATTTTTTTTATATATGTGTATCTAAAATATGAATAAAAAAAGAAAAAAATACGGTGTCCAAAATAGCAGTTTTTTACGACCTCTCTTCTCTCTCTCCTCTCTCTCTCTCTTCTCTCTTCTCGTCGTCTCTCTCGTCTCTCCTATATAATCTCTCTCTCTCTCTCTCTTCTCTCTCTCTCTCTCTCTCTCTCTCTCTTCTCTCTCTCTCTCTTTTCTTATATATATATATATATATATATATATATATATATAATATATATATATATATATATATATATATATATATATATTATATATATATATATATATATATATTATATATTAGTATATATATATATTAATATATATATATATATACCGAATTTCCCCGATCCTTGGAGTTGGCGTTTGGAAGTGCCCGAGAGAGAGAGAGAGAGAGAGAGAGAGAGAGAGAGAGAGAGAGAGAGAGAGAGAGAGAGAGAGAGAGAGAGAGAGAGAGAGAGAGAGAGAGAGAGAGAGAGAGAGAGAGGCTAAAAGTAATAACTTCCAAAGAATGGCATAACCTGGGGTCAAAGAACAAATGGTGAGACTGTGTGCCAATACAAGACACATGAGCCAAAATTTACCTAAGGTAAATTTTGCACTAAATTAGTATAAGGTAAATTTTGCATGAGCTCTCCTCTAAGAAGGCATGAGATATTAAAGAGTTCAGAAAAAGAGTATTCATTGTAATGGAGATAATACAAGGAGAAAAAAAAGAAAAGTTCTGTGGTTAGAAGAGAATTGAAAGAATCATTGAGTTTGGAGAATTGATGAGAGGAAAGAGTTCCTAAGCTTTACTCTTTAAAGATTTGATATTTAATACCTTGTAAGGTGGAACATTAGAGAACATTACTGTTAAGAGATTTTAAGAATAAACATTAGCAGCTGCTTTCGAGTGACCAGAAAATGTAGAGAGAAGGATAGATACCCAAAGTTAGGAAGCTTAAAAGTTTGTGTTAGACTCTATCAAAAACTCTCGATATGTCCACACTTGGGCTAGTTTCGATTTTGACTATGAGTTTTTTTTTGAGGCTCAGCCCCAAAACGGAAATGCTCATAATTTTCTTAATTTTCATTCTGGACAGAGAAAAAAATCAAAATAACTTATCACTAAAGTGATACCTTTTGTTATCGTCTCACCTCTCCTCAGGATTAAAACTTTTAAACAAACTTTTCACAATGGGGCAAGGTTTCTTATATCTTTTCGATTAACAACACTCTTGGCAGTTTCTTTAAGATTAAGGGAGCTCCCATTGGAACTGGTCACAAACATTTACTAAA
>JABUQX010090917.1:2500-5000 GCA_015478945.1 Trachelipus rathkii
ATATATATAATTATATATATATATATATATATATATATATATATATATATATAATATATATATCTATATATATATATATATATTATATAATATATATATATATATATATATATATATTATTATATTATAATATATATATATATTAATATATATATATATATAATATATATATATAATATAGTATATATATATTATTTAATATATATATATATATATATATATATATATATATACGTCATATACTTATAGTATATATATATATATATATACTGTTGCCCCCTGCTTTCTCTCCTATGAAGAAACGGGTGTCCATGAGATACTGTGCCCACCAACAGCGCCGGAGCTAGTGATCCGTCAGAAAAAAATGCGTCAAAACTATTTCTGATGTCCGTTAAGTCCTGTGCCGTCAATTGTCAGGGAGGGACATTTTTGACAATGGTAGGAGGGAGCGTTATGAATTTTATATTTATATTCTTCAAGAGAGGGGTAGTGCCCAGAGTGTAAACGGGACAACATTATACCCTGTTTTGACAGTCCAAAGTTTGTTCTGTGGGGGATGTTTCGGGCGGGCGGGCCTGGATTATGGGTGTTATTTGGTATGCGAGATAGTTTAATGTGTTTAATGATGAAATATCAGGCGGGGGAGGGAGGGAGCGTGTTGTAAATGTATAAGTAGTACAAAGCTGGCGTGATCCAATTCTTTCTCGGTAGAAGGGTCTACTGTAAAGTATAATGTAGGGGATGGTCCACTGAAAGTGACATGCTGTATGTCGAGATGGTCACTTGCTGGAAGAAATATTCTTTCCGGTTAGTAAGTCATGGATGGAAGTGGAGGAGAAGACAGCCTGTTATTATTCTAAGAGCATTATTTTGTACTACTACTACTTTTTGCTTATTGGACTGTAATATTGCTAATACCAGGCTGGTGATGCATAGTTTAAAACTGACAGAGGTACTTCCTGTATCCTATTGATACGGTTTCTCTGTTTTTTGGCCAAAATTTGTTCCGGTTAATGTTTTTTCATTGCGTTTAATCTGTGTGTGTGTCTAGATGTAGTAGTTGTTCATGTGGGGGTTAAATGTCAAATTGGTGTTGAACGTTAAGCCAAGAAAGTGGGTTGCCTATTAGAAGAAGTCTAATATTTCTATATATATATATATATATATATATATATATATATTAATGTATATATTTTATAGTATTATATATATATATAATATTTTATATATATATATATATATTATATATTATATATATATATATATAATATATATATAGTGATGGACATGACATCCGCATCCCATCCGCATTTGCAGGACATCCGCCGCCCGTAAAATTGACATACCGCATCCGCATCCGATCCGATTCCTCTTAAGGCCATCGCCTCCCTCCGCATCCTCCTTGAAAAATGAGGATGTTGGCGGATGTTTTCTACATTTGATTAAGTGCCTATAAAATAAATATTATTTGTCATCTTTATCATGGGAGTTTATGGAAATAATTGTAATTTTGAATTTCAATTTCTGTATATATATATATATATATAATCCTAGAGTGTATATACTAATATATATATATATATATATATATATATATTATATATATATATATATATATAATATATATATATATATATATATATATATATATATATATGTAGAAGTGTACAATCCAGAGCTGTGTATACGTGGAAGCAAGAAATGAAGCGGAGAGAGTGAAGAGGAGGGCAAAGGAGGAGGTGGCTGAGAAGCTAGCAAGGAACTGATGGATGATATGAAGGAAAGGAAGAAGATTTTTAGATTGGCAAAAACGTATAGAGGAGCGAAGAGTAGAGTATGTAATATCAAAGACAAAAATGGAGAAACATTGGTAAGTCCGGAGGAAAAAAACAAAAGGTGGATAGATTACTTTGATGAGTTGTTGAATGTGGAAGTGCAGTCGAAGAGAAAGGGGAGAGAGAGGAGGAGAGGAGGAGGGAGAGGAGGAGAGAACGTGAGGGAGAAAGGATGAGGGTAATAACGAGGAGGACTTTGGAGGAGGCGTTAAGGAAAATGAAGAGCGGAAAAACTCCGTGAGGATGGGATAAATATGGAGTTGCTGTAGGAGGGAGCGAGAGGGGCGATAGCCTTGATGGCTGAGATTTCTGAACAGGTGTTTGGGGTGGAGAGTAGAGTGCCGGAAAGTTGGGGAAGGTCAATAATAGTTCCCATTTACAAAGGTAAGGGGGAACGCAGGAGATTGTAAAAATTCTAGAGGAATCTCACTAATGGATCACATGGCGAAGTTATATGAAAGAATATTAGAAAAAAAATTAAATAAAAAAATAGAGCCGAGATTGGGTGAAGAGCAGTATGGGTACAGAAGTGGTAGAATTACTACAGATTTAATGTTTGCATTAAGATTGATACAGAAAAGACATGGAATACAATAAGAAGGCATATATCGCTTCATAGACTTGAAGAAAGCATTTGATTCTGTACCCATGTAGAGAAGCTGTGG
>JABUQX010090917.1:12500-17500 GCA_015478945.1 Trachelipus rathkii
TAGCTTTCGGGTCTAGCTAGGCTTAGCTCAATGAGGCCTTCCTACGGTTGACAACCGGTTGTAAAATTTCGATCAACATAACCAAACCAAACAATATAAAACAACACTTAGGCCTACCGCGTTAAAAATAAAAATGTTCTGGCGTATTTTCGATTCATTAACATGTATTTTATTTAAATGACACAAGTCACATAATTATACGAAAATGTATATTAATTAACTGTATGCTGCTATAACAACACTGAAAAATAACACCACACACAAATGGATTAAAACAACATTAATAAAAAACGCATCTGATCAAATAATAATAATAATAAAAATAGGTGATGAAGATAGCGCATAAAAGATGTGTGAAAAACAATAATTTACCGTTAATTTCACTTTACACCTAAGTAAATATATAAGTACATATAGGTATAGAGGTAAAAAGAGACATACAATAATAAGGTACATGTATAAGTAAATATATAAGTACACGTAAGTCTGATTGATTTCTTTTCCTTATAACCAACATACCTATTAAATTACAACAGGGAAATTCCTAGTTTAAAAATGGTAACAAAAAGTAGTTCGCGTACAAACACACACACACATAATATATATATTTATTATATTATATAATATAATAATTAATATATATATATATATTATATTATATAGTATAATATAATATATATTAATATAGTATATATATTATTATTTATATATATATATATTAGTTATATATATAAATTATCGTATTAATTATGGTTTAGAGGGATAGTAACAAAAAAGATACGTCTGTTTTTATTTTCATAAATTTTTTTTTAAAACACTGGAAAAAAAGGGTTTATAATTCTTCTTTTTTTACCCCACTTTTTTAAACCCCCTCTTACAATCGGGGTGGGGGGGTTTTTAAAAAAAACAATATGGGGGTTTTTTTTACCCTTATTAGTAAATAGTTAATGTTGCTGTTTTTTTTGAAATGGCAAATTTTTATTATTATTATTATTATTATTATTATTATATTATTATTATTATTATTATTATTATTATTATTATTATTATTATTATATATTAGTATAGTAGTAGTATAGTAGTAGTAGTATAGTATAGTAGTCAAATCTTTTGAAAACAGTCTAGTAATTAAAATGAAATTCTTTTGCATTCTTTCTAAATATAGACTCTTCTCTCCCCCCCCCTCCACAGAAAACTACAGATTACTATAACAAATAAATATTAATTAATCCTAGGTATAGTAAATACAATAATAATGTTAAAATAAAAATTTACGAATGAATGAACATCGGAAGAGCCTATTAATCGATTATTTTCCAACAAATACAATATAAATTACTTTTTCTAAACTGTAGTGTAAATAATAAATAAAAATTTTAAAATCGGAAAAAGTATCTTTTATTCTCAGTAATACAATATCGATTATTTTGAAAGATTACAATAATAATAAAAAAATATCTGTTATTACCAATATCGATTATTTGGAAAGAGTTTTCTAATAATCCAAAATAGTATCTTTTATTCCCATTAACACAATATCGATTATTTTGAAACACTATTATAATAATAAAAAGTATCGATACTTTTCAGTGATACGTTATCGATTATTTTGACAGATTATTACAATAATAATAAAAAAAGTATCTGTTATTACCAATATCGATTATTTTGAAAGTATTCTAATAATCCAAAATAGTATCTTTTAATCACAATAAAACAATATCGATTATTTTGAAACAATAGTACATTAATAAAAAAAAGTATTGATAATTACTAGTAATTCAACATCGATTATTTTGAAAGTGTAACAAATAATCGAAAATAATAGTATCGGCAATTACCATTAAATACGGTATCGATTATTTTGATTTAAATTTTGATTAGTTTCCATATTAAAGCTCCTAAATTCGAATAGTTTAAACTTTAATAGCGTACAAACAGATAGCTCAAGACAAAAGCTATTTAAAATGCGTCAAACTTATTATTGGAATCCGACAAAGGCTTTAAAGCCAGAAGAAATAATCCCAAAGATATAAAATAACACGTTCTCTTTCTTAAGCATGTACACATACTGACATATATATATATATATATATATATATATATATATATATATAATATATAATATATATATATATATATATATAATATATTATAATAGTATATATATATATATATATTATATATACTATATATATATAGTAATATATATATATATATATATATATATATAGGCAAACTAAGAAGTTACCCGCATGGATATCTCGAAACTAAGATAGGTACAAGAAAACTGATCAATATATGGAATCACGTATGAAATTTGTATGGAAAATGACAAAAAAAAAATTTACTTTTTTTTTATTTTTTTTTATATCTCCAAAACTACGATAGTAGAGAAAACTAATAACATATATGGAATCAGCGTATACATTTCTTTCAGGGGGCTCGAGGCGACGGTGGGACAGAGGGGGGACGTTTTCCATACCCTGTAGAGGAGGGGCGGAGGACCCCGCGACACCAAATACTAAAGGCGGGGGGTTCCGGAGACGCCTCCCGGAGGGGGGGAACTATCCTACCCTCGTCCCCAAGGAGCCGAGAGACCCCGCTCTTTGCGATCTTTGCGGTTTTACCCCTGGGTGTATCTTTTAGTTAAAAAATAAAAAAAAAAAATTTTTTCATCATTTTCATACGCTGATTCTAAATATATTTATTAGTTTTTTGTACACCGTTGTCTTGCAGATATAAAAAAAATCTAAAAAAATTTGCTGAAGCAACATTTTATTAAATCTTTCACATGCATCATACGCTGATTCCATATATGTTATCAGTTTTCTTGTACCTATCTTAGTTTTCGAGAAATCATGGGGGTAACTTCTTTAGTTTCACCATAATATATATATATATATTAGTATATATATATTATATATATTATTATATATATATATATATATAATATTATATATATATTATATATTATTATATATATTATTATATATATATATATATATGAGTTTCGGCTTCACGTGACGCAGTCATATCCTTTCGTAAAAAGGGTTTTAAATATTTATATTTTTTTAATGCTTTAAATTGAATTTTATATTATTTCAATAAAAACATTGAAAAAAGTTAAATTTAACATTTTATTTTAGCATTTTCTGCAAACATACTCTAACTTTTCTACACAAAATTAGCCATATAGTATCTTACCAAAATTTTCCTATAACAAGTAGAAGACGACATAAAAACCGATTCATTCTGTTAGGCAAGGTCTTATGAGATTACAATCAAATCATCGAATATGTTTTTTTAAGTTTTTATCAATTATTTAAAAAATTACCACGTATCACGGGTCGTGGGTACGGGGGAGAAACCTCCCATGACGTAGGGTATTCTGACATACATTACATATATAAAAATTAAAAAATTAATCTATCAATTTACTATTTAATAAATAATCTGTTTTCTTTCGTTTCCGCCGCCAGCGTCCCTTCCATTTGCTCGAATTAGACCGCAACTTAGTGTCGAGGTATTGTTGAGTGGGTACGGATGTAGCTTTACTTTTAACGCTCTTTAATTTTTTTTAACTTTCATTGGAATATACATTTTTGAAACTGTTAAATAGGTTTCACATTATAAGAGTTTTAAGGGTTCTTTAGTTTCATGCACAGATAATATGCGTTTTTTCCCTACTTTTTTTCCATATATTGTTATTATATGATATAGCAATAAATAATGAGGCTGTGAGACATGTAAAAAATATTAAAAAAAAAAATTAATCTTAATAATATCGTACTTTTTTACAATCATACGTTTGGCAGCGCCGACCCATAACGACGTCCGGGCGAGATATTTTTTGTTAGTCAAAAATCATACCTGAGAAAAGAGAAACATTGCTACGAGCAAGTAATCCATGGAGGTTTTGGGTCGAAATTTACTGCATCGTCGATCCATACAGGTTTAGGTTCGTTTTACTGCCCTCTAATTCAGGTGTTATTATATGTTTTGGTTATGTATATACAAGAATTTATAGCTATAATTAAAAAAAAACAATATGGAATTATTTTACGCAAACAGTATTTTTTACCACTACTTGAAATTTTTTCACATATTAGCATAAAATCCCGTTTTCCTTCTTTCTTTCAATGCAAAATGAGCGTTTCTGCTTATTTTATTATTACATTTTTTAATACTTTTTACATTTCGTATCTTTCTCATCAGCATCTTAATTAATTCCTAGTATCATATACTAACAAATATATGAAAAAAAAAAGTTAAAAAAAACAAAAAACAAATAATAAATCTGCCAGGAAAAAATTTAAAAAATAGCTAAATTTAGCCCTTTAGTTTTTTTTTTGTTTTTTTTTTTTTTTTTCAAACAAATTTTAGTTCAAAATCATTTAAAATATTTAAATTCTCAATAAAAAAAAAAATTGCCACTAAACAATTTATAGGAAAGAATAGTCAAAAGGATTTAAAGGAGGAATTATATATATATATATATATATATATATAATATATATTATTATAATTATATATATATTATTATATATATATATATATTATTATATATTTATATATATTATATTATATAATATATATATATATAATATTATATATATATATATATATATATATATATATAAGGCATCTTTATCTTCTTCCATATTTGAATAAATAAATTATCTGTATAGAACATCCGATTTCGTTTCCGGAAATACACGGAAATGAGAACTTGAATCTACATACGAACGGTCAAAAAAATACAGTCTGATAACCCTAAAGAGGAAAATTCCAAATGTGGTCCTTGTGTTAACGTAAATACATAAAGTCCATTTTCGGAATGTTTCACGCGTGTGTCTTATAAGACCTCCTTTATTTTAACCGTTCATATAGGCTAAATAAAGTAACTTCAACCTTATTGAATATTATGGCTTTATAAGACTAATTTTTCTTTTTAATCCTTTTTTTCACTTTGATTATAGTAAAAAAATTTCCTAAAA
>JABUQX010090917.1:35000-36402 GCA_015478945.1 Trachelipus rathkii
AGTAGGTGTGTGGTGTGTGTGTTTAGTGATGCGCGCTTGCGCTGTTGCGTACCGTTTAAAAGCGGCGAAACGCATTTAATAAAATGCTATAACCTTTTAATGAAGAATAACTGGGAAAAGATAGGCATCGACATTATGAGGCTTGGTCCTTGGTTTGCGATTCAGTTTTTGGGATTAGCAATATAGCTACAGTAATAGTATATATATATATTATTTATAATATATATATATATAATATATATATATATATAATTATTATATATATATATATAATATATTAATATATAATATATATATTATATATATATATTAATAAAGTTATATATAATATATAAGGGAGAGGCTATAGGAAAGGAGATAATATAAAGTGATACAAACGGACAGACACACTCAAGAGTGTCTGAGACATCCCAGAGAGTCTGAGACACGAAAGAGACTGAGACTCTCCAGAGAGACTGACACTCCAGAGAGGTGGAGGCACCTCAGAGAGATATACACTCCAAAGAGGACTAAAGAAACCCTGAGACAGGGGACGATCAGAGAGATAGGGGCACCCGAAAGAAGTGCATCCCAGATACAGACTGAGATACCCCTGAGAGACTGAGACACTCCAGAGAGACTGAGACACTCTTGAGATACAAATACTTCAGAGATACAGAGACTTCCCATTGAGACGGGGACATCCCAGAGAGATAGACACTCCAGATGGATAGACACTCCAGAGGAGGGATAGACCCCCTGAGAGATAACCCCTGAGAAACACACTCCAAAGAGATGGACACCCCAGAGGACAGACATCCCAGAGAGAGCGACGACACCCAGAAGAAGACATAGACACTCGAGACTGAGACGCATTAAATATACAGCAGACTCAGATATACAGGACACTCACAGAGAAACAGACACCAAAGAGTACAGATACACATAAAAGAGATACTCACTAGAAAGACAGGAACAAAAATTCCCCCCCCCCCAAAAGAAAAAGAAAAAAAAAACCACGAAAAAACACTCAGAAAGATATTGACACTCCAGAGGACCAGAGAGAGTCGTAGACACTCATAGAGACATATGAGAGATGTACAAATATCCTGGTGATACACATTCTAGGAAGAGAGATAGAGACATCAGAGATATGTTGCAGATACCCAGAGAGAGGAGAGAGAGAGAGAAGGAGAGAGAAGGAGAGAGAGAGAGAGAGAGGAGAGAGAGAGAGAGAGAGGAGAATATAACATTTGAGAGAGAGAGAGAGAGAGAGAGAGAGAGAGAGAGGAATTTCCAGAAGTGACAGAGCATTTTAGAGAGACACAAACAACCCCAAAAGAGACGGCACACCAGAAAAAACAACAACAGAGAGAACCAGACATCCAAAGAGACGGACACCGAAAGAAAAACGATACAGAAA
>JABUQX010090918.1:0-12500 GCA_015478945.1 Trachelipus rathkii
AAAATTGAGGAATGCGGAGAAGTTAAAGGATAATATAGTAGTGTTTTGCTGTACAGAATGCTCCAACCACCCGAGTTTCCGAAAAACTTGAGTCGTTCTGACTTCAAAGGAGAGAAATTAGTGCTCAACAAGTGGAAATAAGAGTAAAGACAACAAATGTTGAAATAATTATGCAAACAAGGATCGTGCATCAAAGTGACCGAATACTTCGTGATACCGACAACCTCAAGACGTCCACTACCCGCGTGTGTGTGTGTGTGTGTGTGTGTGTGATGTGATGTGTGTGTGTTGTGTGTGTGTGTGTGTGTGTGTGTGTGTTTAGGTGTTTTTGTGTGTGTGTGTGTGTCTGTGTGTGTGTGTGTGTGTGTGTTTGTAAAGCGTTTCACTGCAAAATTCAAACCACGTTTAAAAAATTAAAACATTGATTCGTAGATCTCTGTCATCTCTCTCCTCTCTCTCTCTCTCCTCTCTCTATATATATACTTATATATATATATATATATATACTATAGTATCTTGTAATATATATATATATATTATATATATATATATAATTTTATCTATAATTATATACTATATATATATATAATATCCACACTCACTACACTTCACTACTACCTTTTACTATACATGCACCACTACTATATATCCTCATAATATCACTCACATATATATAAATATATACACATATACTACTACTATGATATTCTATATATCGATATATATCTATATATATTTATATATTATCTATATATTATTTTATATCACTACAATCACTATAACTCTCTTATGAACGATCTTATCTACAATTAGAAAGACACTCTTTTTATTTTTAAGTATCTCATCAAAAATTCCTTTTATTTATATCGTGCATTACCTTCTCTGGAAATATTTTGTACCTATTACCAAATCAAATTGGGAGAAACATTATGACTCGGTCTCTGTCCTAAAATATATCTAACTATGACAGAGAAATTTTAGGACGAGTCTTGTGAAACTTTCTGCTTTCCTTTCAGTGCTTTCTAAATCAGCCCTGAATTAGAATATTAAAAAGTAAAGATTTATTTTATTTCATATATAAACATTTAGGAAAAAGAAAAGTATAATAAAAAATAATTAATCTTTATTTTTAGTACAAATTGACCCAGAAGCCACGGAATAAAATGATAAAGAAATTAAACACATATAATATTCAAAAATTATGAAAAATAATTATATATTTCAATATATTTTTGCTAAGATTCTCACTATAAAGAAATTAATTAAACAGTATCATTAGTTTATTTTCTATCCATAATGCATTAATTGCATATATATATATATGATATATATATATATTTATATATCTTATATATTTAAATATATAATATATATATATATATATTATATATATATATATATACTATATATATATATATATACTACTATATATTTATATACGTATTATATATATATATAATATATATATATATACACTCTTAAGAAATCAAATTTTTTAGATTAAGGAATGAGACGATTGTCTGGCTTATTTTATCAAGGCAGCCCCTCCATTATATACCTTGAGAGAAAGCGAGTGAACTATCCTTCAACTTTAAAGTGCACTTTCCGGCAGAATATATAACGCAGAGAAGGTGATGACGAAGTCGTGCTCATTACTATATAATTGTATATAATCATATTTAATACATATATATATTATATATTATTATTATTATTACATTACTATAATATATATATATATATATATATATAATACATATATATATATATATAATATATATAGCTGTATATAATATATATATATATATACTTATTATATATTATATATAAAATATATATATATAATATATATATATATATATATATATCCCTTTTGAAGGCTGAAAAATGAAAGTTGTGCAATAGGAGGCAACAGCGAAATTGGCTAAGTGATAACTTTGTAAAGCAGTAAATGGAAGCAAATCGTTTTGTAAGATCTTTCAGAGCTCTTTAAAGTTTAGAAGGATATTCACTCGCTTTCTCTCAAATATTAGAATGAGTTGGCTGCCTTTGAAAAATAACAACAATCTCTCATCCTTAATCTAAAAATTTGATTCTTTAAAGTATGAATATATTATATATATATATAATATATAATATATAATTATAGTATATATATGTTATATATATACTATTATATATATATATAATATATATATATAATATATATAATACTAGTTAGGTGTTAAGTGAATTATATATGATATTATGGTATAATATAAGATATTCTTATTACGTACTATATATAGTTTATATATATGATAACAATATGATATTCCATATATATATATGTATTATAATATTTTATTTCATAACTATATAATATAATTCTTTCACATTACTATACCGTAATAAGAACATGTATTATTTCAGATTTAGCATCTTGCTTATAACATTAATATTTTATTCTACTCGAAAACACTTTGAGTAGTATTATTTAGACATATTTCTAATATCATCAATATTAACATTCAAATATAAAAATTATATAATAAATAATGTAATATAATTCAAACATACCTATAACTATTATTATGATTATGTTACTAATCAAGTATCATACCAAACACCAGGATACTAAATATAGACGATACTATTTATTAGATAAGATACAACTTATTATATGAATTACTGCAGATCTTCTTCTAGTAGGATTATGAGAAATATAATTTAATGCATCACTATTTAATTAACTTATTTGTTTATAGAAGTTAGAGTAACATTAGGCAAAAATATTTGAAAAATAGAAAACTAACTAACTATTAGATACATTTATTCATAATGCTAAGCTGTGCTGTCCTGATATTATGATTAATTATTTGTGTTTTAAATTTTACTTTTAATCAAGAATTAGTCTTATGCTATATAATCAGTTTGATCAAATCTTTGTAACTTAAAGTTTCATAAAAATAAAGATCAATTATTTTTATTACTTTTTTCTTTTTCCTAAAATGTTTAATACTACTGATATTATATAATAAGTTTCTTTAACTTTTAATAATTCCTATAATTCAGGGCTCGATTAAAGCCTTGAATAAGTGAAGCAACTAATAGTTTTCACAGGAACATCTTAAATTTCTTGTTCATAATATGTTATATATCTATATTTAGTGAAGGCAAGTCATGTACCAGTCTCTCATTAAATAAGAGTTTCTCCTGTCTTAAATATTACTATATTGGTAATAAGTGTAGTCAAATTATTTTCCAGAAAGGAATAGCAACGATTAACATTATAACAATATCATAACTATTTGATAAATATTTGATTAACATAAAAGAAATTTATTATGAGAATGAAAAAGAAATATAAATACCTCTTAAAAATAAAATTTGCATTATTGTATTTTCCAATCAATTATATATATCAATATTGATAATATATATCTATATATATAATATATGATATATATATCACTATATATTATATATATACATATATATATAATCATAAATATAATATCTATATAATATATATTAATTATATATATATATATTTTATATATAGTATTATATATATATATACTTCTATACTTATATATATTATATATATATATATATATAGCTAATATAATATATATAATACATAGTATATAATATATATATATATATGTATCTATAGTATATAGTCTATATATATATATACTATATGATATAGTATTAATATATTAAGAACATAGAGAGAGAGAGAGAGAGAGAGAGAGAGAGAGAGAGAGAGAGGTTCGCAGTTTTTAATTTTTTTAATATTGTTTAACACACACACACACACACACACCGACACCACACACACACACACACAGACACACACAGCACACATAGCATAACACACACACCACACACAGCACACACACACACACAACACACACACACACACACACACACACACACCGTAGTGACGTCTTGAGGTTTGTGCCGTTACGAAATTATCGGTCAGTTCTGATGCATGATCTTTCTTCATTAATTATTTCAATCCTCGTTGTCTTTACTCTTATTTCCACTTTGCCAAGTATCACCTCCTCTCCTTTGAACCTCACCTCTATTCATAATCGAAACTCGGGTGTTTGAGCATTCTTACAGCAAACACTACTATATATCCTTTAACTTTCTCAGTCCTCAATTTTCAGACAAAGACGGCTGTTTTGCTTATGTGACCTTCCCTACCATTTTTATATCCAGATTGACCTCGAGCAATTGGTGCAGTTCCTTATTCGTATCCCTGATCGTCTTGCAGTTGAGCCCAACATTCTAGAGTTTTTGATAACTTTCAGTCCTTCTTATTCTTCAAACTCTTTCATCCTCTTAGTTTTCCAATCACGCTCCTATCTCTGTTTCTTGTTCCATTATCTTAGTCTTTCGCAGGAAAAACTCTACACTTCGGTGTTGCAAACTGATCGGACTTGTGGTCGTACTTCTTCAACTTCCTACGAAATTACTACTACTTTGGTGGGAGTGGTTCCTCCCTCGGAGTGTGCATAACGCGTTTCGAGGTGACTCTCTCTCTGACATGGAGGCGTATATTCCATATTCTTTTCTTCAACTAAATTTAACAACCTTGATTTAAATCTGCTTGTTCTCGTGTTATTCGCTGTAGTAAGGCTGGCTTCAGGAATCACCGTCGCCTTTAAATTTCAGAAACTCATGCAACTTATATATTATCACGAAAAGAATCGTTCAAAATATATTCTTCGTAGCACTGAAAATTCTTTTCTGGTCTGTAATTGCAAAAATCTTTCTGGTTCTCCTCCTCAAACTTTTCCTGGCATTTTTTAAGAATATCAACTCCAACTTTGCTTCATTTCCTTTCCTTTCTCTAGTAACTAATGACTGTTGTTATGCCTGAGGACCTTATTAAAAGTGAAATTTTAAAATATCTTCAAAAGATGTTATTTCTGTGCTCTCTGAATTACGGTACGGTAATGCGAACGGTCCTGACAATATTTCTTCGGTGATTATCAAAACCTTTGCTTCAGACCTTGTACCCTGACTTAGTAAACTATTCTGTCTCTGTCTTTCTACTTCGATCTTCCTTCCTGCTGGAAAAGTTCGTTCATTCAGCCAGTGCCAAAACTGGAGACCCTTCTCAATCCTCAAATTTCTCATCTTCTCAGTGGTTTCGAATCTATCCTTTGTAACATCTCAATTCTTCTAATTTTGTCCTTTATCGCCGTATGGGTTCCGTATAGAGAGATCTACTGACGATCTTTATTTCCTTCTCCCTGACTCTTCATCCTTTTCTGCTCTAAGTCATTTCGGTGAATCTTCCGTTGTAGCGTTAGACATATCGAAAGCCTTTGATTAAGTCTGGCACAATGTTTTAATTTCTGAGCTTAACTCTCTCTGGGTATCAACCCTTTTTTCAAAGACCTACTCTCTGATGTCCTTTCCGGTAGCTCTATAACCGTTCATTCTTTAAGTATATTAATAGTTGCGTTCAATTGGGAACCGACCAGGGTTGTTTGGTTTAAATCATTTGGTTTAATCCAAGATGGTTTTTGGTTTAAATCAACTAAAAAAAAACATTTTTTTCTGGTTTTAATGTTTTTATTTTTGTTTTGCTTTTTCTAATAAAAAGGTAATGAAAGTGTTCTAAATGAAAGCATGTAGCTGCTAATACATCCTAATTATTTAGATAGTAAATAAATTGGAGGCAAGCATTAGTAATTCATTTTAAAAATTTTGTAACATCAAAATGAGATAAACAAAAAAATAACAAAAACTATTTACTTTCAATAATTTTTCCTTTGAGTTAAAAAATTGGCATTAAGATGTTAAAGTAAATAAACATTTTTAGGGATTAGTTCCGTAGTTGTATTTGAGAGGGAGGAATTCTTCAAACTGTGCATCTTTCCAAAACTTTTAGAAATATATTACAAATTAACACCACACATTTATCATTTATTTTTTTCATAATTTCTAATTGCTGATTTAGAAACCGTGTGCTAATAATAATATGGAAGAAATATTTTGCCATATATATTATTATATATCTATAATATATATATATATTTATAGTTATATATATATATATATATTTTATATATTATATTGATATTAATATATATATATATTATATATATTATATATTATATATAATATATATATATATATATAACTATTCTATATATTGGAAATTGTTACTATCAATATTATCACTATATATATATAGTATATATATATATAATATATATATATAATATATTACTTTATATATATATTATATAGTATATATATATATATATATATATATATACTAATATATATTAGGGTGTCCGCGATTTGAGTAAAAAAAAAAATTAAGAAAATCTTAAGACATACTCGCTATTTTTGTTCTCTTTAGTCATTCCAAATTATGTACAGATTTAAGCTCAATTGGATATCGATAACCCGTGCCGACTTGGAGTTAAACTTCCAAGGTTTTCTTCTTAATCCAAAATCGAAAAATCAAATGCATTTAATACTGTTTTTCCTTCAAAACTTATTTAGTTTTTAAGATATCGCAACCAAATTTTCTTTCCCATATACAGCAAAGTCGGCTCTATAATAATAATGCCAATAATTTTTTAGGTGGACGCAACTATTTTCGAGAAATAAACGATAACATTTTGAATTCAACAATTTTTTTCCAAAATTCCCATAAAGGGGAGGGGTTGATCTTTACTCCGGGCTGGCCCCATTTTATGGAAATGGACATAAAATTCTTAATTTTCAGCAAATTTTGACCAAATTAAAAGCAAAGTGCATCTTTTTTTGACGTCTAAAACGTCGTTTTCGAGTGTTTTTCTGTCTGTAGTCATTTCATTTGCATTTCATTTTTCTTGACATTTTTCGATACAATTTTTTTTTCCGAAATGACTTCAGACTTAAACTATACAAAGATTGGACTATTACATAAAAACTATCGGAAAGAAATTTTGATATCTAATCCCAAATTCGAGCAATGGTCTATTTTTAAAACCTACTTTTTGGGGTTTTGAAATTGAAAAATTGCAAAAAAATTCTGGTCATCCAATCTGCATGAAATTTCAGGGCAATTGCAGTCTGGGGAGATGCACATTTTTTATTCAGATCATTCTTTTGTATATGCAATAGTTTTGGATTTGTTCTTGGACCAAATTTTAAGAAAAAAAAGTTTTCGAAATGTAAAATTAATATGGAGTATACAAAAAAATTATCCAAGTTAAAAAATATGTATCTCGCCCGACTCTATAGGCCCTGCAAATTTGATGTTGATCGGATAAGTAGAAAAATAATTATCAATATTTCATTTTCAAAACAAATTGTTTCTTGAAAAAGTGAAATATTGAGATATTATTTAAGTTTAAGTTTGAAGTCATTTCGGAAAAAAATGTTGGACGATTATCAAAAAATGTCAAACATAGGTTTTTAAATAACGAAAATTCAAGAAAAATGACTATAGACACAGAAAAACACTCGAAAAAGACGTTTTAGACGTTGGAAACTGCAGTTTGCTTTTTATTTGATCAAAATTGGATATAAATTAAGTTTGGGGCTAAAATGTGGTCCGCCTTAAGCAAAAATCAAACATTTTCCTAAAATTAAAGAACATCATGTTTAAAATAACTCTCCTCACTATCTTACAAAATCATCCTTCAAGGAATAAAATATTACAAATGTAAAATAAAATAATTATCAATATATATATATATATATATATATTATATATATATATATTATATATTATTATATAATAATATAATCAATAGTGTATACTCTTATATATATAATACAATATATAATATATATATTATATATATATTATAATATATGTAATATATATATACTATTATATATTATACATTCAAAAAGAAGCATTTATTTAAAGCATTATTTGTACTGACTATATAGTTATAATTATATATATATATATATATATATATATAATATATTAAATATATTATATTATTATATATAGTATTAATATATATATATATATATTAATATATAGTATATATATTCTATATATATTATATCTTATATATATATTATATATATAATATATATATATATAATTATATTATATCTCTATATATATATAATATATAGATATATATAATATATATATAAATATATATATAATATATATATATATATAGTATATATAGATATATATATATATATATATATAATATATATATATATAATATAATATATAATTATATATACTCTATAATATATAATCATTTATATATAATATATATATATATATATTATATATATATATATATATATATATATATATTATATATATAGTATATATATATATATTATATATATATATATTATATATATAATTATAAAAATATATAATTTATTATATATATATATATATATTATATATATATATATAATAATATTTATTATATAATATATATATATATATATATATATATATATATATATATATATATATATTATATATATATGAGGATAATGATAAAGGGGTTACATATAATGTATAATAGGAAAAAAACTTAAGTAGTGTTTTTATACATATAATCATTCATATCATAAGAATTGTTATTCTTTCGTACAAATACACAATATTAATACACCAGCAAAATGTTAAATATTTATATATTATTATTTTAAATGTTGTATTATTATTATATATGTCATTGAGGATATTTCCCTTTTAATATTTGTTACTTACAGTCTGGGAACATCCTTCTATGCTCTTGAATGCTACACAACAAGTAATATTGACCTTATGCAGTGCTCTGATCATGTCTAAAGAATTTTGAAAATTGTCAAAGACCACTGGAAAATTGCTGGTCAAATAATTACTAGTAGTAGGGAGGGGATTCCGGACACCGAAAAACCCACCAGAAAAACCCACCCCCAAAACCCCCCCTAAAAACCCCCTCCAAAAAACCCACCTGACCTTTTTTGACCTTCACTTTTTTGGGCCTTGACCTTTTTTGTCCTTGACCTTTGGTCTTCCATGGGTCAATTTTGGCCCACGGTAATTTTTGGCGAGCCTAATTTTTTCGGCAACCCTAATTTTTAGCAACCCTTCGAAGAAGGGTTGCGCCAAACGGTTGCGTCAGCAACCGTTGTACGTACGCCCCCTAATTTTTTCGGCCATGGGTCAATTTAGGCCCAACGGTATTTTTTGTCCTTCCTTTAGGGGCTTAGCCCTTTTTTGATGTCTTAACCTTGATCCTCTGCACCCGCAGGTGCGACCCGCTAGCCCGCCCGCAAGCCCGCCCGCCAGCCCGTCGCGTTTTTCCGCCGCCGCGTGCGCTCGCAGGCGCATTTTCCGCGTTCCCGCCCGCCTGAACCGCTGGTTCAAATCCGCCGGCCGAAATAAAAGGTATCTTCATAGCCCGAACGTGGATGTGAGCGTATGTCAACCGGAGTATCCCGGGTTTCCGATCCTTCAAGTACTAATTACCAGAGAACTCCCCATCCCTAATGGTGACGTGAACCTCTGTATGTCAAGGTTTCATACCTTCATCATACAATAACACCTGAAGTACATGCGCTTAATACACTGCACTATGAGGACACCTACGTTTTTTTACCTTATTGTTCCTTATACATTACACTTCTATGACTTTTACAGCCATGTATTACGCATAAAAAATAGATGTATTCAAAATAAAATCAATAAATGTCAATAAATAAATAAAAAGGATATTGAAAGAGTAATACAAATAAATATTTTATTTTAAAATAATATACATAATTAAATTTATACATTGAATTTATTTTATTTTAGCAATATATAATATATTAAATTATACATTGAAATATATTTATTTAGCAATATATACATATATTAATACATTATACATTACATTATTTGAAATTAGTCGTTTCCATCAAAATCCCTTGTGATCACAGTAAACGAACACTAACTAGAACAAGTATTCCTTCTTATTTGGAAGTGTGCGAAACTCTTTTTTGCCATTTATTAAAGTTGACATTTCTAGTTTATTAGCACGGATTTTCATATCAAGGAACCTGCACTGTCCCGTATGGTTTCATTATTTACATGTGGTTGATCGGAGTCTCTAGATTATGGATATCTTTGTGAAGTGAAGATTCACCATCCTCAT
The DNA here is from genome assembly GCA_015478945.1 of Trachelipus rathkii. Classification (NCBI taxonomy): domain Eukaryota; kingdom Metazoa; phylum Arthropoda; class Malacostraca; order Isopoda; family Trachelipodidae; genus Trachelipus; species Trachelipus rathkii. The sequence continues at coordinate 10,119 of JABUQX010090918.1, forward strand.
CATCATTGCGTACAGCTAATGCTGTTACGTTGTATCCCTTATCATGTTTGAAGAAGTGGATTATCGTCGTTTAAGACCATCCAATCACGATTCTTGGTCTTCTCAACGTCTTTAATCATCTTATCAAAGTTAATCTTCGCCATACCTTGGAAGTTAATTATGTGTTCGGTGTCCTTATTCAACGTTAAGCCCTTTGCTTTTAATATGTAAGCAAAACTCGAATCATTCTTCTTTATTCGAATGGCGTAGGATTTAGGTCCAGTGCACACGAAACTGTCAGCTATATCTCCGGGTCCTATTTCGTCCGTCAGGTTTCCTAAGAACTTCCCAGTATCAGGAATATATTGGTCTTTACGGGCTGTGAAAACACAGCTGTCGGTATCACAGTAAAGTACGCGTTGACCTAGAGAATCGAGGAGTTTATATAGTTCAACCCGAGCATAAGCTGTGGTAAACGATGCAACAGCTACATTTGTAGCCTTTGCTGTTTTATTAGTGAAGTTAGTATGTGTGACTTCGACTATATGTTTATCATCCGATACAATGATATTTCTAACCTTAAGATCAGCTCTCTTCATTAATTCCCAGACCTGGGCGTAACTCGTGCAGACTATGTCTTCATTCTTGGGAATACGTTGAGCTAGTTTTCCCCATAATGAATTGAGGAGTAATTTAGCTATATAACGCATTCCAGGATTACTTTTAATATTGTCTGGGTCAAGTGTTACGCCCTCGATGTCCTTGAAATCTTGCAGGTATTGAAAGAATTCCTCACAGTCTTTATCGGATATTCCGTCCGGTAACCCCGAAGCCTCAGTTTTCCATTTCAAGAATGTTTCAACGTATTTGCCAAAGATGTCATTTGATGGTGTAAATTTCCATATTTCATGGATCTTTTTAACCTCATACCCTTTCTTTACAGCTAATTCCAACTCAGGACTGCAGTATACGCCTTTTAGCATACGTTGATTGTCCGTATGTCTGCATTTGCCTTCATATCCTGATTCGCTGCATGTTCTATAAAGTGAAAATATTAACCGATTGTCATATCGCGCAGGCAGGACAGGAGTGTACAGGGTCTTAGGAGGTAGTACCGAAACATACGAGAGACCGAAATAAGTGGTATTCATTTCTTGGACGAACTTTTCTAGGAAGGAAGGTCCTTACCTACGAGTTTCGTAGGCATTATCGCGGCTGAAAGTGTTTGTTTCTGGTACATAAGGATTCATATGATGTGAATCTAGTAACTTTCATTTGAAATTACGCCTTCTGTCGGTGTGAAAGTAATATGACGAAGGGTTCTTGTACTGGGCCGTATCGTACAAGGCTTCCCCCACTCTAGTTTCGCATTTTGCAAGTTTCATTTCCAAATTGATTGGACTAATCTTCCAGCTTCTCATGTGCGTGTTTCCGTCGTTAGTGTTTAAATAGTGACCTCCACTCTTTTTTCATTTTCGTCCATTCGCATTCCCATATTCTAATTACTTCATACCCTTGTGCCTTGTAATCCGCTTCCTGCCTCATGGTCTTACTGTACCTATCAAGACTTGACACGCCATGGAGACTTTCTAAGCCTTTCTTGCATGATTGATGGCCATGCCATACACAGCCGTGGAAGAGCAAGACAATCTTCTTCAAGGGTGTACCAGTTGGAGGAGGTGTTCGTCTGTTATTCAGTTCTATCGTTTGTTCATTAACGTTGAGTTGACGGGAAGATAAGAACTCATTAATGTCAAAGGGCACGTAGTCTTCAGCTGGAATTTCAACGTAGCCGTCGGCCTTTAGATACCTGTTTTTGATTTTAAACTTACGCTCGCTCACATTTTCTTGCATGCTCGATCGCTGACCCTTATCAACATCTCCATAGAACGTAAGCCATTTCACACGTCATTACCGAGTAGTTTGAATCATCAGTAACGACCTATTGGGCCAGAGTTCTGCGGGCATAAAAGTGGGGCATTTTAATTTGCATTGAAAGATTAATGCGAGCAGATGTAGAACAATCAAAGTAAGCATCAACTTATGGATCCTGAGGGAAGGATACCCCTGAAATTTCTCGAACGCAACTTGACGTAGACTAATTAACGTCCTGAACGCAGTACGTTGTTCAAATCATTCATGATATCGGGTAGTCCTTAACTCGTTAAATGTTTGATACCGCGCTCAAATCCACCTTTACCTGTCGACATACGATGTTCTCAAAGACAGCTTATCCGGAATTTTACCTTGTAATTTTATATTCTAGGTAAGAAAGCGGTAAGGAAAGAATCCTTTAGAAAGTTCCCTGTAATGCCCATGCACTTAGGGAGTTTTTTTCAGTGCCGCACGGCATAAACATTAACGTGTCTTAAACTGTATATTGTGATTAGCAGTCATAGTTAT
>JABUQX010090918.1:17500-30215 GCA_015478945.1 Trachelipus rathkii
CGTTCTCGCAGGTTCACACTTACTTTTGATCTTAAAGATATTATTACTTTATCTTCATTGGTTCGCATATCAGTTTTTGTATACGCCATCCTTACAAACATAATACTCATCTCAAAGAGGTGGGTTTAATGACTGAAAATAGCAGCACGAATTAAAATAAGACCGTGCAGAGCAATTCTTCAATAAAGTATTCTTTGTACGCAAATGTAGCGTATTCACGTTTTTAACAATTGAAATTCGGTTGAGATAGTGACAAAATTTAAACCTTGTAATTAGTTTTAACCACACTCTAAAAAGCTTCTAGTACAAACTTAATCTGCATAAGATTGGGTGTAATTTTTATGTCTGTATTTAGTTCATGTTCAACATAAAATCCCTACTTCAATACTCTGTTCGTTCAAGGTAAACATGGTTACTAGTTCCAGTTGTAAAATTCAGCGAGATTTATTATAGATGTAAATCCAGGGGAGGCTAAAAGATGCTTGAGATTTATAAAAAGAGTTTGCGAGGAGCTCCATGGTTATAATATCAACTGACTAATGATTTCTTAATTTACTTGCTTATATAAGATAATTAAACTTGCAGGATACCCGCCTCAGTTTCCAAGTAACTGTTTATTTTTCCTTTACCTTTTGTACCTAATATTTTTTCAAGTTTTATATTCGTGAGTTGCAGGGTTTTGAACCTTACTTTTTGTATTTCTTGTTTATAAATCCGCCTTTTTATTTTTTCGCCATTTAAATCCTCCAGATAATATAACTTTAAACTATCCCGACGGAGAGGTCGGATATTGTGAACTTTAAAAACTTCCGTAAGTCCAATCACTTCATACCCTTTCTGATCTTTCTTCGTCCGTAGAATATCTTACATAACGTTCACCTTATTCCATTTCTTTTTTTTTGTTTTCTTTTCCGACCTTAATGTGAAGTAATTGCGCTCTATTTTTGTCCATTTCTAAGGTGGTTGTCCTCTTATAGTTCTATGGTAGATCTGTTATAAGAAATAAGCTAGATGCATCAGTATATAAAATATTTAAAAGTGTTTCTATGTGACAATGAACTTCATCCTTATAGTGCTGGCTCTTTCAACATAGCAGCTTTTGTTTACGGAAAATGTATTGTAATAGCTTATTACCATACTCCCAAGTCAACTCCTGAAACTCTCGACCCTTGAATTCCATTCCTGAATCTGTCCAAAATGATTTAGGTGTTCTCCTCTCGTCCTTTATAATTTCAAGTACTGGCACGGCAACTGTAGCTGATCTTTTATCTTTAAAGGGTTTCAACCACAGGTATCTAGAGTATACATCAATAGTAAAAAGCAACGTATTGAAACCATTCATTAAACTCATGCTATATTTATTTCATTTCCGTTAAATCTAATTGCCATACACTATCGAGATGGGGAGTATTGTTTTCCGTGTAGGAAATTTTTTTCTTTCAGGTTTATGTAGAGTAAATGTTCCCTTTAGCTCTTTTCTCAGATCATTAGGAAATCTTAAGGCAAATCTAGTGAAACCTCCAAACTATTTGGTTCCCTCAGTTGAAGTAATGTTATCAACTACCTCTTCGCCCAATGCTACACGCTACTGATTCAATGTAAACGCTTATATATATAATAATGAAATTAAATAATAAAATAAATAAATTAAATAAAATAAATAAAATAAAATATAATAATAAAATTAAATTAAAAATATAAAATTAAAATAAAATAAAATAAAAATAAAATAAATAAAATAAAAATGAAAATAAAAATAATAAAATAATAAAATAAAAATAATAATAAAAATAAAAATAAAAATAAAATAATAAATAAAATAAAATAAAAATATAAAATAATAAATAATAAAAAAAAATAATATAGAATATATATATAATACATTTATATATATATTATATATATTATATATATATATATATATATATATATATATATATATATATATATATCATATATATGTAATATATATAATATATATATATATATATAATATCTATAATATTTATATATATATATATATATATATATATATATATATATATATATATATATATATATATATATATATATATATATATATATATATATATGCGCAAATCGAAAATAAAAAAGGGTAAGGAAATGTAAAAAATATAAAAAACATTTTATTTACACTGATGCAATAATATTTACACTGAAGCAATAATATTTACAGTAATAATAATAATTAGGCTTATTTGAATATATTACTTTAATGCTTCGAGAATTGCTTGCGTTGCTTCAACGTAGGATTCTAATCCTGCCCTTCCATCTCCTGTAATGAACATATACATTTCATCAGCTGAAATCTTCAGAGTATGATTTTTATATCTGTCGCCACTCATTTCCTGATTCCACACTGGGGTAAAACGATCAATGTCGATGATCTCTAACATCTTCGCAACGTTGTTAGAGTTAAATAAAAAACTCTCACTGTAGATGTTATAAACCAAGCGAAATGCTGTGTTTATGAGGTCCTCCAATGTGTTCACATGCTGTGTTTATGAGGTCCTCCAATGTGTTCACATCTTCTAATCTATGTAGGAATTCCACATTCATCTTAACGAAGAGCTCGATGTCTTCTTTACCACTTATTGTAATTGTGTGGGCACTTGGTGAGAAAACAGATGAAGCATTACGACGTAGCCAGCACCCGATGTGTATCCTCGGAGTGTTTTCATGTAAGGAAAAAATCAGAGTTAACCGTTTGTTATCTTCATCCCCCCCTTGTGACACAGATATCCCCCATTCATTTAGAACGCTGAAGTTCATATAGTCTTTGGAAATCCAATCCGAAACAGCTTCCATGATGGTGACGAGACTTTCTACAGAGATGAATAAAGGCTTGTTATAAGTTGGGCGGGGGGAAATACATGTAATGTAGCGATCCCCTGATGGCCTTCTTCTAAAACGAAGGATCACCGCACAGTGCTGATGCACCACAGACCATGATGTTATCTCACTGATCGTAATATTTCTAACTAAGCACGTCATCTCGTTCGTAACACAACTACTAACCACTGGAGGATGGGAATACAAATATATGGTGCTTTAGAGTGCGCTGTGTCTTATATACATGAATAAGAGGTGGGCGGAGCTTATCTAGCTCCGCCCCATTTACTGCCTTACATTCCCTCAACCAATCAACTGATTAGGCTTAATGAGTTAATGATGGTGTAACATAAGAGGAGGAGCTACACTTTAGCCTATTTGAGATACTGTTTTCTGTACATACAAGAATGTTCCTGTCTGTGTATTCCTGTATATTCCTGTCCGAACCGGTTTCTGAATATTTTATGATGAGAGTGATTCAGCTGTATCTTTGTATTCAAATGACGTAATGTATATTACATTCTTAACCAGTTACGCGCTAATTCATTTCGCTTTTTTCTTATTGCTTGAGGACTACTTATTGTTTTGCTCTTACGATGTAATATTCCTTTGTAAGGGCGTTCATTAGGTCCTACAGGTTCGGATACCGATGGTTGATAAGGCTTATCCCAATCCTGTAGCCCTCTTCTGTTTCATTATGAATTAAACCTCCTAAGGAAATTAAATACCCTGTAACTCGCGTTTAATGACGTCCCATCCTGGTATAGGCTTCTTTTTCCAGTCTCGAACTAAGTCTGAGACCAAGTCTACTATATTTGACCCTTGAAGGGGTTGATCATTAACTACAATCTGACCTAATTCGTTCCAGAATAGCTGGTCTTTTAAGGTATCATATAATGCGTTACCTTTATTTTTTAATGTAGGAGGTAAGCTGTTTTCTAAAACCTTTTTAAAATCCTTACCTTCATAGTCACGCTGTGAAACTTCATTTGAAATGAGATGCATTCCTGTATACTTCTCTTTGACTTCTAATAATTTTTGTAATATTTCCTGATATTTCATCCTTTTCTCGTCTACATTAACTTTTGAAGTTAATATATCTGCTAATTCCTTTTCAATATTACGTATTTGTTCAATTCGGGGATCAAGAAGTGTTTCGGGAAGAGGTGTGGGAATAGCCAGCGAATTATCCTGTAACTTTGTATATTGATCGAACGGTATTACTACAGCCTTCTTCATTCTTACGCGTGATTCCCTGTTAACAGTTTAGACAGCAAAGGACCAACTACTGAGAAGAGTAATGGAAGGAAAACTCCGCCGCCTTGCTGCAACAGTTTCTTTTTATTCTTTAAATTCTTCTTCTTAACTTTGCGGACAAGTTTACGAATGATGTTGCTGTGACGACGTAACTTCGCCTTCTGACTAGTTTTCAAGGGTATGACCCGTTTTACCATATTTAAGCAGATCTCACAGATACAGTTTACAAAGGCAGTGTTTTTTAGTAATTTCTCTTTTTCTTTTTTACTTAGTTTCTTATAATTTTTCATCAAGGGCAAATATTTCTTTATCAACATTATGCAGGAATATAAACAGTTTCTATCTCATAGGGAAGAATGTTTGCGCGGAGCAACACTCTGTACGTGTTTTTGGGGTGAAGTTCACACATTAAATAACCGTGGGGGATCGAAGTAACCTCTTTATATACTTTTAAGAACTCTTTCCTTTGAAGGGGAAACATTTGACTGGCTAGCACGTTGATCTGACTCATGTCCCGTCTCTGGCCGAAAAGAATCAAGTACTGGGTATTCAGTGAGATACTACGCATATGCTTGCTTTGGTGGAAAATGTTCTGTGTAATAAAGAACACTGAGATATTTAGATGGTGTGAATAAACTGTAAATGTTTCTGCTACCTCAATATTCACCTTATGCATGAGATCGTCCAGTATTATAACCTTATGTCCTTTTATATCCTCTAACGATTTTACGTCATAGATGCCTTCATGGAAGTGAATAAGGTTTTTATATTCGTTAAACTTTGCTTGAAATACGTTATAGCACCATATTATTTTCACAGGACGCTCTTCAAATATCTCTAATGCACTTAATAATTTTAGTAGAGCAAATGTTTTGCCGCACCCTGTTGGACCGGCTATAAGGCACGTTGCAGGTGTACGGAACATGAATTTATGCACGTCCTCCATGATTGACATCTGTTAGTTCAGTAAGGATGTAGTATGCATAGATTTCCTTTTAAATATATTTATACGTTACCCTAAAGGTACGTTCTACGATTATTTCAAACTTACTCTTTCGAAAGCTTTACAAATATGCCACTCGTTCAGGTCGTTTTCCAATAGGTATTCTCTTAGTACATGCACCCCATCTCCTAATATATATGTGAAAAGATCACGCATATAGAAATCATAGTATGTTTATTTTCTGATCCATCAGTGTAAATAGAGAATCACACCATTGTTCTTTAAACATTGAAATAAATTTATGCACGTCTATGGAACTAAGAAGTATTCAAATAATATCTTCAGAGTTAGGCCGTATAGCATTTTCCTTTAAAATGTGTAGTACTCCCTCATACAGAATATTAAATGGGCTGGTATTCTAACGTGATTACTCAAACATTTCAACCCCATTACACTCTGTAATACACCCTCTTTGCCGAATCTTCTGACATAATACTTCAACTGTTGTTTATTCTGTAGATAAGAATCCGTGACGCGGTGGATTTAGATGTACACCGAGTTATACGCTCCTCCCATACTCTTCCTCCATTCTGATTATGTTATGTTTCATTGAAAACTCAATAGTGAGTTGTTTAGGTTTCCTCTTCACACTCTGGCTGATAACTAACCTTTTGCTCGATTAAACCTGAAAGGATATTAATGTATGCGAAATGAATGTTTCGGCATGTAAACATACATTAAGTAGTTCTTCTGTATTCATAAATACCCTTTGGCTACTGTAGTTTGCATGGGAACTAGTACACGTGTAAAAGTCACTGCCATCGGGATTTCTTTTATAAACAATTGAAACTCCACAGTCTGGCAGATTTTCCGCCCACTGTACAATGTCCTGTATAGAGATGAATCGGCTAAGTCTGAGCATGTTGATCACCGGAAAATAGCAAGGTTCTTTGCACGAAGGTTCGATAACACTTCTTCCTTGCTTAAAGGTCACAAGGGAACTGAGGGATCATCAGAACATATATATCCTTATCTAGTGAAAGTATATAAGAGGTGCGGTATTATATTCTAGTCATTCTTACGAAAGCTTTTGATCCGACAGGATGCATTTCTTAACCAGTGCGTCTTATGGTTGTTGTAAATCAGAACTAAATCTTTTCAATGTTCCGCCAACCCAAGTTAGTGCGTTTAATAGCAATTACGTATCTATCAATCCCACTCACTCGATTACCAATAGCGATGCACCTTTAGAGTTTATAGTAACTGGTTCGGGGGATTTTTACATCGATCCCTGCGACATCCATTTATCCCATTTATGCCCACTGATGCGTTCACGCAACACCAAAATTGTCTTTTCTTTTTTGAACTTGTAAGTCACACGAGGCTCCAATTTGGCTTCAATCAAAATTAAGTGTCTTCACAGATAATGTGGCGAGTGGATCTGATGTATTACTTGTCTATTCTGCTATGGGATTTATTTTGGCATGATTTTGAAATTGAACATTTTCTACAAGCAACATAGCATGTAACAAACGAAGGTAAGGCAAACAGTTGAAGCATAATTATGAATATATTAGTTCATGATCGCGTAAACTGATAGTATTTGTAATGTTCAAATTATTCAGTAATGTATTTTATATATAAAATGTCCTTCATATTTTACTGTGAAATTGAGAAAAATATTTTGATGCGTTCACGCAACATTGGGCATCCCATAAAATATTTTGATGCGTTCACGCAACATTGGGCATCCTATATGTATACTATGTTAGGTCAATGTGACATTTCATACAACACATAACTCACAGAATATAATAATATATATATATATATATATTATAATATTATATATATAATATATAATATTAATATTATATATACTAATATATAGTATATTATTATACTATATAGTACGGTATATATATTATATATATATACTATATAGTAATATATATATATACATATTAGTAAAATTTATATAAAAAAACTACATAAATATATATATATATATATATATATATATATAATATATATATATATATATATATATATATATATATATATTATATAATATAATATATTTTATTATATATATATAAATATATTTATATTATATATATATATATATATATATATATATATTATATAATTATATATATTATATATATATATATTATATATATATATATATATATAATCACTTTTCAGGGGGATGAGATTGGATAAGGTTTTAGAAGAATTAGAGAAAAACGAGTCAGATGATGAAAATGATTTAGATCTGCAACTAACTCAGGACACCGTTATTGAAACTAGGAAAGAAGTGTGTATTTACATTTCACCACCCGAAAATGATGGCATCACCGATGAAAATTCAGGGGATGAAGAAGAAGTTGTATTGCAAAACTTGCCAGGAAAACAGCCGATTTCTCATGCTAAAAATTAAAGTAAAAAGTAACTTGTCATCATACCAGGATCTGTTACTTAGACCTATACAACTTGAACCTACAATACCAGATTGTTTTGGGTCGAAAACCTCGGCAAAAAATTTAAAAATTGGGGCAATTGGGTAATCATCTGAGGATCTCTTCTTTATAAATGAGAACAATTTGGTGTGAGTGTTTACATAAGCCAATCATTCCTGATGTACGATGATAATAGGAGTAGAGAGGTGTCATTTAATCTGACAATAAGCGATTGGAAAATCTACTCGGGGGTCTCTGAAAGAATCTACCTCGGATAGAGATTCTAATTTAATAGTTGCCAGTTGGACAAAAGTTATATTGTTGTTATTTACATCTAATATCATGGAGTGCTCCCTTTGAAAAAAACAGAAGCGCCTTAACTCAGAAGCCGAAAAAAAGAGAATAAATATCTGTTTCCAAATGATTCATTGTATAACAAACATATGGGGGGAGTTGACAGGATTGGACAAAAACATTTCCTTACCCGAATTCAATTTGGTAACAAGAAAATAGGTCTTTTCCTTTACTCTGCTAAAATGATAGCTTATCTAATATGTATTGTGTTTAACTAAATGCCTGGCTTTTTTTGCCCCCTCGAAAGAGGGAGGATATGTATAGACTGATATGCTAATCCTCCACTAGGTCAGTATTTGGTACAATGCGGTTGAAGAAGAATTTAAAATCCACCTAAGAATCCTGGAAAAAGACAACGTTTGTCTGAGTAAATGTACCATAAATACAGCAGAAACTATATGACCCCAAAGTGAGTCATAAACATTGCTTGCAGTATGGCAAACAAAAGCGGAAGATGTAGAAATGTCATAGCCCAAACTATATAATCTATATTATTTAAACAAATGTAACGTTTCGCTATGGTAATCTAGATGTTCTGTTGAATGTCACACTAAAGAGGATCAGTTTAGTTGTGCTTGATCAAATTTTCCCTAGGTTTCATATTTTACATTCATTGATGAAGTTAATAACTATGTTACAATCATGTATTTTTGCTTTATTTATACTTTAATTTAATACTTTTAATTTTCATTATAAAGTAACACAATCGATGTAAATGATCTAAAGTAGATTGATGTAGCCAAGTCCTCAAGTGTTGCCGTTCACGCAACATCACAGTTTGCATGTTGGATGACCAGTGATGCGTTTCACGGCACAAACGATAAATCAGGGCCATAATTGTTTCAATAAAACCGTTTTCCAAAATTTTTGATTGACGATTTTGTTCATTATAATATCATAATACCGTGATATATTGAATTTCAAAAGCCGGATTCCCCAAAACATAATAAATTATCTGGGCATATATGGGGTTTAAACTTGAAAGTTGAAACTTTTATTAATCAGAAGAAAATCGGAAAGCGAGCACCATAAACATCCTGTATGATCAAATTGTTGTCGCTACTAATCTACTGAAAGTAACTTTCTAGATCTTGCGGTGTAATTGTTTTTGGGCATACTTCCACCTGAAAGTTTCAAAAGATTGTTGAATGTAGCTTTGTATGAGGTTAAACCTGCTTTCCAGGATTCAGCCAGAGCCTGTAATGGGGAAACCTAGTAATTAAACAGGCGTTCCCATATTAGATTAAAAGACATGACTCTGTTAATATTCATGTCTTAATAGCCTTGGGTCATTAAAACACCCGAGGTTATAACAAATGAGAAATGGTACATTCGTGTATAAACAACGAACTATGCACTCATCCGGATGTAGGAGTCCTCTGTAATACAATCTATACGTTGAGAAAGATGAGCAAAATCTCAATGCACAACTTTCAAAAGTTTAAACCCATTATGCCAGAATATTTATTTTTAGGATCGTCTTTTTAAATTTCAATATAATCATGTATTATGATTTAATGAACGCAAATCGTCATTGCAATCCTCTGATGGTGATTTTTCTTGAAACGTATTTGCTATTTGTAAGATTTGAGGGAGAGCCTACGAATGTCTATATTGTACGAGGGGTTGGCTTTGACGAGAGAGATAAATCCTTAAATCAAGTTTGGGAACATCACTATCACGAATTTCAATTATGCAACGTGGTCGATGGCGTCGATACCGCCAACAATGGGGGATCTCTATGGTTAAGCTATCAGGAGCGAGAGCACTCTTACATCATCTGACTTCACTCTAGTGAAGGCCAATGTGTTAAGCACATTCTGGATTTACCTTTTATAGATGAAATTTAAAAGCTTTGAAATTGAAGTATACCAGGGCTGCTCCAAAATAAAAAAGAACAAATAATTGTTGACTCTGTTCCACATAGTTTTTGAAAGTATAGCCCATACTTAAATTGATGTAAGAGAACTCGATCTGATGATAATTGATCACAAGAGGCTAACCATCTAAACTGATATTCCACTCCCTTTAAAGTCGCTCGACACCTATCAACTAGAACTATTAGATTTACATCAAATTGAGAACTGTTTAGCGGTAGTTGAGAGATACATATATTAGTGATTATATATGTGTTGGTACCGTACAGATTTACTGGATACAGTATTCGAGCCCTCCTACTGTGTGCTTTAGCCATACCTTATGAACAATGTTTCATTGACTTGAGCACATTACTTGAGAGTCAATATCAAGTTCTTATCTCTTGTCTCATCTTATGTGCATACATTCTACCTGCACAACACGAGAACTGTTCTTAACTTCCAGGATTCTTAGGTCGAGAGCACTTCCTTATATGAATTCTTCATCTCGATAGTCCGCGAAGGACCATATGAGGATACTACTTGATATGCCTATAGTTGTAAAACACTGTTAAATACAGAGTCATATATCAGAGAGTTCTTTCACATACATTTGTCTCTATCACCGAGCCAACTACAGCTTGAAAGTATGTCAAGTATGGAGTGTGAGCATTAGCATACAACATTTTAACAGCTGTCATATCATTAGCGACGAGGAGCAAAGGTAAATACTAAACACCAATTGCTTATCTCTTAACAATATCTATGCGAAATTCTAGAGGTAAAACGGTCGAGTCTGTCAAGAGTCGGAGATAGGACATATACATGCACGTGTAGTTTGTGGCTTACGTAAACCCGATTCCTCTATGACACCAAATTTCCCCCCCATGACGCTCCGCTCGTAGTTCCACTGTTGTCTGTCTACTATCTCTACGTACGTATACCAAATCGATAAGCATTCTTGGAAAAACAGATGAGTGTTTACTAATCGCTTGCTTATGTTGATTATTGAGAGGGACTTACCGGGTGAAATTGTCAACAGCGAGCCTACATGTGTACTTTACGTTTTGAAAATTCTTACAATAGGTTAGGTGCTTGCTTCAAGTGTAACGAATACAGCCGACCTTTCTTTATTGGTCTAGCCTACTAATCATATTTTCTTTCGGTTATGGATTATAAATGCAGATTCTGTGGAAAGAGTTTGATGCTCACATGAGTGGTTGTTGCAACTTTGAAAATTTTGCAGGTCGAGACTGGTACACCGTCATCATTGCGTCTTATTTGTCTAGCAGTTATTGGAGATCTATGTACATGCGATACCTCCTAAGAGTTCCATACTATTCGAGGGAGAGTACATATAGATATGGTATGTACACGAAACATTGTGGTTTTAGACTAATCTATTAAAGGCGCATTGGCTAAGCGGTCTCTCTCAATGTTCACAGTCGCCAAATGTTTGGGTCGCGAATTTGGCTTTTGGTGTGACTGTGCTGTGCACTGATAACAGATGGGTTTGTTCAAGCATACGTATTGCCAGTAATGATATAGAAGATTTAGTCTCAAATACAGGCAGTAAACGGAGGGATTGATATTTTAACACTTCAACTAGTATGGGAATATGCTTACAAGGGCTTGGGCTGTACTGTACAACTTGTAGTTGTAAAACTGTATGGATTCTATGATTACTGCAACCATATTCTGTACGTTATATTTTCATCCTTATTATAAAGCAATCCTAAGCTATTTGAAAACCTTGATACGTTTCCGATACAATTCTATACTCGTCATCAGCGTGTCGGAGCTCTATGTACCGAATTTTTACAAGGATTAGCTGTAAAAGCGTTCTCTTGCAAGTCTCTGTTATAATGTAGTTCTTTATTCTATGAAATCCCATACTCAATTCGTATTTTATTGAATGCTGTCATGAAATTCTAAAAATGATTAATTTAATTCTCAATAAATATGATATTATTTTTTATAATTAGGACGTTCAGTGTATGACTCCTCTCGTATTCAGTCTATTTTAAAAGAAAATATAGCGTATAATATTATTTGCCTGTATATATATATATATATATTATATATATATATATATATAGTATGAATATATATATATATATATTATATAATTATATATTATATATACTATTATATATATATATATATATATATATATATTATATAGTACTTGATATATATTATTCGATTTAAGACATGTTCCTCATTTGAAATACATATGTAGACTTTAAAGTGCACTAGTTAACCTTTACGCGCATTCCTTCATCGTTGCTTGACTATTAGGCCTAAAATACACACCATCAGGGCTAAAATCTTTCGTATAACAAAACCCTTGGTGTCAAGGAATATTAGTTCTCAGAGTTGTTTCAAGGGATTCCCCGTAGTGGATGTGAATTACATACTCTCTAATGTAATAATAATGTTTATATATTATAATATTGCTAGAAATCTTATAATGAATATATATTATTTAGTTTAATTTAGCATATATATATATATATTATTTATTTAGTAATTATATTATTATATATATATATATTAATATATATTAGTTAAATATATATTATATTATATTTTATATAATATATATATTATATATATAATTATAGTATAATATATATATATATATATAGTTATATTTTATATATATATAATATGTATATATTATATATATATGTTTCAGTGTTTTACGTTTGTTGGAAAGAATTGTTGATTAGAAAAAACGAAATATGTCTGGAAAATATCAAAAACGTGGTTAAAACGTACTTTCAGGCGGAGATGGAGAAACTGTAATCAGAACCGTACTCGTAAGATAGTAGTCGAAGAGGTGGTAACTAGTAGAAGCTTGTGGTGAGCCTATGAAAATCAGGCGTTAAGCTGATTGATGTTCAATTAGGCAGAATACAGCCAAGCCATGCAAAAGGTAAAGTGCGTTAAAAATTATTTTATATTATTATTATTATTATTATATT
>JABUQX010090919.1:0-35000 GCA_015478945.1 Trachelipus rathkii
TATTGCGTCAGGGTTTATATTTTTCGACATAGTCTATGCGCAAGGGTTTATTTTTCCGACAAAGTCTATGCGCAGTGTTTATTTTTCAACATAGTCTATGCGCATGGTTTATTTTTTCGACATGTCTATGCGCCGTGTTTATTTTCGACATAGTCTATGCGCATGGTTTATTTTTCGACATAGTCATTGCGCATTCGATATTTTTCTTAAGCCTAATGGCGCGCGTGATTGTTACCGACATAGTCTGTGCGCAGTGTTTGTTTTTTCGACATAGTCTATGCGCAGTTTTGGTTTTCCGACATAGTCTATGTGCAATGTTTATTTTTTTTCGACATAGCCTATGCGCAGTGTTTGTTTTTTGACATAGCCTTGAGCGGGTGATTGTTTTCGATATAGTCTATCGCAGTAGTTTGTTTTCGACATAGATTTCAACATAGAATAGTATATGCTCAGTGGTTGTTTTTTGACATAGTTACTGCGCACTAGTGTATTATTTCTCATTCGTTCCATTCTTTCTCGATTTGTTCTTTCTACTATCAATATGGACATCATTCAAGACTTAGATCTGAAAGAGGCTGCTGATTTTCAAGACCTAATGCCTACAGATCTTTCAGGAGAGGAAATATCTAGCCTCAAGTCAAGTCTTCTTAAAGACTTGGGTCCTCTTAGGTTAAAAAGGGGACACTTAAGAAGAAAACTTACTCTCTGTTGTAAACACTTTCCTATAGAAGAGGAAGGTGATGAGGACTCTCCCACCTTTTACGATCCAGTTGTTGTAAAAACTGTATTTGAAAAGGTGACAACAGTCATGAGTGAAATTAAAGCTCAAGACACCATCATTGAAAACTTAATATTGGGGGCTGAATATACGAAAGTTGACCAAGCCATACTTGACGAAGAACTTACAGCCACTGATACCTACCATATTAAGATGGCTAAAGCGCTTCACTTGTTAAAAGACAAGTATGGTTATAATTCGGATTCAAGAAAGTCGTCTAGTGCCTCTTCAGAGAAGTCAAACTCAAAGGAGAATTGCTGTCATTATCCTTCTAGCTTAAAGATTCCTGCATTAAAGTGTGGAGATTTCTCGGGAGATAAAGACAAGCATTCTTTCCGCTCTTTTCTCCAATCTTTCAATAACGTATATGGAGAGAGAAGAGACATCTCAAAGGCCATCAAACTTCAATATTTAAAATCACATTTGAAGGGATATGCTCTGAAGGACATTGAGTTCTTGTCAGGCACGGATGACAATTATGATGTTGCCTTAACCATCTTAAAGGAACATTATCTAGATAAAGCATTCATTATTGACTCTATTTTACATGAGTTAGATTCGGCTCCGCCTCTTGACGGAAGACAGTTGGAACCTGTCCGGTCTTTCATTTTAAAGGTTCGTGCTAACTTGAAGGAACTTAAGGAACTTGGAGTTGACTTTTTTCAAGAGGATTCATCCGGTTGCAAGTTAATAAGTCATATCGTGGTTGATAAGCTTCCTATTTCATTTTTGAGAGAGTTGAAGCTGTCTACGAAGGAACAATATCCTTCCATCAACCTTATATTCAAAGAACACAATCAAATCATTCATAATATGGAAAGATTTCGAACTCCAAAATCTTACACTCAATCTCCCTCTTCTGGTTCTTCTCGTTCTTCTTTTGATTCAAAAAGGAGAAACAGAAATTTGAAAAAGTTTCCTTCTGTACCATCTGAACAGAGTCATACTTTCAATACATCTAAAGGTGATAGTGTGAATAAAAAGACATCATCTCCATCTTCGTCAAATATTCAAGCATCTTCTGAAATTAAATGTAAGTTGTGCAGTGGGAAGCATTTCCTTTCAGAATGCACAGTTTATGAATCTCCTAAGGCCAAAAGGGACAGATGTGTTGTGCTTAAGCTGTGCAGCAACTGTTCCAGCTTGAAACATATGGTGGATAAGTGTCCAGCAAAAACACTCAACCTTAAGTACCCTTGCTTAAATTGCAAGAGTAGAAAGCATCTCACAGCTCTTTGTCCATCTGAAATTCATACTCAACATCGGAACAACAATCGAAAAGATGCCGATGAAGAAAGTAATTCTGGTATTAGCAACCACTTGTGTATCAATACCGGACAGTCATCTGCCTCCCAAATCTTACCTACCATCACCATCACAGTAAGACACAAGAATAAGTCTGTGCCTGTTCGTTCATTAATCGACTTAGGTTCACAGAGAACCTATGCTAGTCCAAGATTGCTCAATAAATTCGACATCAATTGTGAGCAATTACCCAAGATTGACAATCCCATCAAAACCTTCATCGGAGAGCAGGTTCGTTCTTCTTATTTGGTTGATTTGGATCTCAACTGTTGTTGTGATTCATTTATATCAATTCCTGTTCTTGTAGACCCTTCTTTAGATGTGGGTTTTACTGTTAATGGACTGGCATCTGCTATTTGTAGAATTTCGTCAAAATACAAAGTAGCTGATAACTCATTTGTAGGTCCTTATGGGGACTCTGTGAATAACATCGACCTTTTGCTTGGCACTGACACTCTTTGTCATATGAGGCACTTCCAAATGGTAGAATGTTTGGAAGGAAGTGCTATTTCAACTTGTTTCGGTTTAGTTCCTTTCGGTCCTGTGGATTCTTTTCTACTTCCACATCAAAAAGACTTTCTGTACAGAAAGCAGTCTGTTAACTCATCACGAGAACATGATGAGGAAGATTCATGACTAACAATGTCTGTCTCTTCATTGCCCTACCAATTTGTCAACGCTCCTCAAACCCTCGTAAACTCAATTCTAGATCCCCATCCTTCCTACCCTGATGTCATCGATCTTTCCTCGAATCAAAAGGATACTGAACTTGGTCTGGAGCATCTGTACAGTCTGGAGTCCATGGGAATTCAGGAAGAAAAAGATTATGGTACTACTGACAAAGAATTTATAACTAAATTCCACAACTCCATTCAATTTATCGATGGAAAGTACCACATCGAAATCCCTTGGATTCAGGATTTGCTGCATCAAGTTCCATCCAACTATAATGTTGCTTTAAGTACACTAAAACGAGTCAAGAATCGTCTCAACAATCAGGGACTCGACAAAGCATACAGTGATGTCTTTAAAGAGCAGCTGAAAAACGGCATAATTGAAATCATCAAAGTATCTCCGAAGGACTTCCATAAATATGTATGGGTTCCCCACAGGCCTGTCATAAGAATGGCTGATCAGGTATCAACTAAGATAAGACCTGTATTCAATTGCAGTCTTCGTACAAAAGGAGCTCCTTCTCTTAATCAAGCTTGTTATCCAGGTATAGATTTGTTGGTTCCCCTTCTTCGTCTTCTTTTAGCTTTTAGAACCAATAAATATGTGGTTGTTGCGGACATATCTAAAGCTTTCTTACAAATCTATCTCAAGCAAGAAAGTGACCGTAACAAGTTTTGTTTCTTCTGGGAAGAAGATGGCAGGCTTGTTACTTATCGGTACGCAACCATCATATTCGGACTTGCTGTTTCTCCCTACATTTTGGGAGCTGTTATTAGACACCACATTCAGAATAACTATCCTTATGATTTAGTCTCTCGTCTTCTGATAAATAATCTTTATGTAGATAATTTTATTTACACTCACTCGTCCCCAGAAGTACTGAGAAACATTTACACCACATCAGTTCAAAGAATGAAGGAAGGAGGATTCAACTTGTGTTCTTGGAACACTAACCATTCAAATCTTAAGGCTCAAATAAAACAGGATAACATGTTTTCTTCCCATAACTGCGAAGAGGAAAAAGTTCTAGGTTACCTTTACCATCCTGGTAATGACACCCTAAGACTCGCAGACTTTGAGTTATCATCAGTCAGTTCAAAAAGAGATCTGCTCTCTCAAGTTAATAAAATCTTTGATCCTCTTTCTTTGTTTCTTCCTGTCACATTGAGAGGTCGACTTTTGATGAGGCGTATATGGGAAAAACAAATGAGTTGGGATGACTCTATCGATCTTGAAATAAAGGAGGATTGGGAAAAATTAAGGGCCGATCTTGACTCTCTTAAGAGTTTATCGTTCAATCGTTTTTGTTTTGATACCTCATCGACTAATGCAACCCTTAACATCTTTTGCGATGCTAGTTCAAAGAGCTATGGATTTGCGGCTTACATCACCTCCCCAGAACAAGGTCCTTCGTTAATGTGGGCCAAATCTAAAGTAGCTCCTCTCAAGGGAAAAACCCTTCCTTGTTTAGAGCTTTTATCCATCTTTCTGGCGCTTAAATGCCTTCCGCAGATCGTGACTAGCCTACAAGAGGTTGAATTTAGTAAGGTCAACGTCTTCTCTGACTCCCAAATCGTTCTTGCATGGGTAGCTGGAGGAGGTAGCAGGACAAAACAAATTTTCGTTCGGAATCGTATACAGGACATTAAGAGTATGGTTTCATCTATGAGAAACGATAATTTAATACCGATCTCATTTAACTACGTCAAAACAGATGAAAACCCTGCAGATCTTATAACTCGTGGTTTGTCCTGTCGCGAATTCATGAAGAAGCTCGAACTATGGAAGAATGGACCAGCTTGGCTTAAACACGACCAAGTGTATTGGCCTAGTTATCAGCAAACAAGGAGTGTACAGGAAGGGCTTTCAACTACCTTCACAGTCATTCAAGCCCCACCTCCTCCTATTATTGACATGACCAAGTATTCTTCCCTTTCAACTTTGTTAAGAGTATGTGCTTTACTCTACAAATTCGGCACATCTTCCATCGATCCTATTGAAAATGATAGGAAAGCTCGACTTTTCTTGCTCAAGATTATGCAACAAGAAAGCTTTCTGTCCGAACTTCCCGTTTTTTGAGAGAGATTACAATCGGGACTCACCTTCTTCAAAAACCACCTGATTAGTTTCATCGCCTGAACTTCTTTTTTAGGACGATTTTGGGTATCTTTTAAAATAAGATAGTTAAAGGATAGGTTTGATACTCGCATCACTAAAATACTATAGTATTATTTATTATCAGATAGATAGTCAATCCAGTATATGATCCTTATTGTGCAAGTCACCATCATCTTACCAATCACCGCTATATTGCCAGCCCTTCCGAAAGCATCATTGCATGTAACTAAAAATTATAACAGCTAGCCGTCGGGCGGAGGTGACTCAGACCACCTTAGGCATAACTTGGTCTCCCGACTCTCCCCTATGCTGATTGTCAGAGATGAGCAACCTCTTATTTGATACTTAGTATATTATTATCTTTTTGGTGATTACAAAGTTCTACGGACTCCTTAGAATATCATTCGCTACTGGTCATAAGTCACATCTCAAAAAAAATGGAGCATATAATGTCATGAATTTCACTAAATAATCAGCTATCGTCAATAGATACTCTAATTTAAAGTATTAAAGAAGATATATTCTATCGCGGAGAGAGGTGGATTCAGTACCATGACACGAGTTTCAAGGCAGAGGGGTGAACGAGACCTTTCTATCTCATCATCTTATTCGAGAGAGTGGTTATATCTTCGGACCAAAATATGCGTTCTCAAATTCCATCCTTTTATTCGTGAGAGAGAGTTCCATATTTTCTCTATTTGTTTGGTGAATTTTTACGTGTAATATGAGGATTATATTGTTAACTCTATAAAACACTTCATTTATCTCTAAATTATATTTAACGTGATACTACAGCTAAATCTACCAAAAAAATAGTTGCAATATAAATTGCACTTTAACTAATAATATTACGTAAATAAAAATAAGAGTGGTCCCGATTCTAGCTCCCACTACCGTTGTGTCCTCTCAATTGGATCATATTTGAGTGAGTATCGCTCTCGCTTAGTGTTTTTGAGATCGCAGTTTCGTGTTTCTAATTTATTAAAATTTCTGAGCTCTATAATTCTCTATAACATAATTTATTTGCTTGACATGTCTCCAATCATATGAATTTTATAACTTGCTGCTCTCAATAAGCTCTCGATCTCAATTTTTAAAATTTATAAAAGGCTGCGTGGAGTGATCAATCGCTCGACGCAGTTTATGAGTTATATTGTATCAGAGGGTAGGGTCGTTAACACTGAACTCTTATCATAGAGCAATGAGAGTAGGATATCCCGAGATCACCCCACATATTAAACACTAATCTGTACATGGCGGTGCGTGCACTCTGGCATCCATAGTTCAGGACGCGCTCACTATTGTAGATGTGAACGCTATACTTGAAGTAACTGTTTGGATACAAAATCAGTGTACATCTTGCTTCCAGATATTAAAGCTAAATTGACTCTCGATCGGTATAATCAAGACGATCTGTGAAAACAGAAAATAAATATTTAAAATATGATTCTAAATAAATCTTTTTTTCATTTTATATCGATTCCAGAAGTAAAAACCAAAGCATTCTGACATTATCTATTTGACAGAGTGAAATATATTCTATTGGAACGTATACATTTCTGTGTAGGCCCCATATATCATTACCTTATACACATTTCTTTACATACAGTGAATATTAATCGATATTTCATTAAGAATTAAATGACCTGATCCTAAATTCACACAACTTCCTAACTGTAGTGTATCTTTTACCGTTAGCTAATGAGAGTGGTCATATTTACGATATATATAAAGTAAGCGCAAAACAACACATTCCCTTTTTATATATTCCTCTATTATTTTCTTCCCTTTAATTTTTATAATATGTAGTATATGAGACATGAATAGGACCGACATACACCCTTACACATCCGATCTAGCAGGCCGTGGGCAATATTGAGTCACTTCCGAAGACTCTCCGGCGCCAGACTCGCCTGAGTAGTGGTATGAGAAAATAAATAGAATACATATATTTTTTGATTTTAAGTTAGTGCAGAGAGACGAGAGATTTGTGAGGTACAGAGATGAACCTATCAATCTCATGGAAAATAGGGTGAGTAGGACTATATAGACAAAACGATAATTATTTATTTCACTAAATATCGTATCGACGAGTATCATAAGATGAGTGTGGAGACCATCTGATATTGCCACCAAATCGGGGGGCTAATAATATTCGAGGACTGACTATACTTTTCTCTCAGATGGGAGATGATAATCACGATTGAAGATTTTTGTCGCATTTCTCAGTTTCTGAAATCATTCAGGCTCTAGATGGGTTAATTAATGATCAATATGTAAGCAAAATTGAAATAGAGTTCTCAGTCAAACCGCGCATATACAAAGAGGTCAATTTTTATTACCCCCTTTAGGAGAGATAATCTTAACACAAGTGGAAGTCATTGTACAATATATTCTCATTGAGAATATAGTTTTTTCTGTTTTTATAATAATTTCCCAAAGTCAGTGCCACGATCACCATCGTCCACTCATCATAATATGCTGCTCGAGCACACATTGTGAGGAGGATTCTGCACACTCTAAGTCACACACATGTATACCGACAGACACCATTATCTGTCCGACTCATAATCATGTGTGAACATCTATTTCCTAATGTTTTTTTATATTTCAGAGCTTAAAAATACGCAAACATATAAATATTTCAGAGGTGTAAACACCATAATAAAATAATAGATAAACGGGTGACACAAAAAATTATATAAAAATGAGAACAAACAGAACAAAGTCGAGAACGAACAAACTAACTGCCTCACCTCACCGTGATGCTACGGTAACGATTCGAAATTTTTGAATATCTCGGTAAAATTTCATGATAGCTCTGAGTGAGAATATATTACGAGTAAATATCGGAATATCAATCCGTAGAGTTATCTATGATTATCAAAAAATTTTATATATGTTTTATTTGTTTTATTTTTGCCTTATATTATTTTTTAATGATACACGATAATATCGTGATCGAATTATCCGTGCTAATTACTATATATAGGCTATATCATAGCTACCTCATGATGTAATTATATAAATTGTGAGAATGCGAATATCAAGAATCTATAAAATATTTCGTGTATGAATAAGTTTAGTGCGTTATCCATAATATGCTTTTTGAGTTCTCAAAAATCGTGTGTGCACATTTCAATTATATTAACTCTTTATGCCAAACTTATATATTTAATTCCTTTAAATGAATTATGTTATGTTATTTATTTTAAATATTTGTCAAAATATATATATACTCTCATAGTGAATCACTATGGAGCAATTACGGCTGAGAGGAACAATACGCAATTTTGGAGGTAATTACAACCTGGTGAGTGTGACGATACTGCACTGAGAAGACTTTATAACATTAAAATAGCTATATACATTCTAACGAAGCTTGTTCCACTGCGATCTTTGTTATATAGAGCTTCTATAGATGTTATGATGTTATGAGTTAACTCTCGTCTACACGATTTGATGACATGAGTAGGCTTATTATTCTTCAAATGAGCGTAATCAGCTCTGAGATGTCGACAAAGTAGAGTAGTGCGACGAGGCTCGGCACATTTTAAAATGTATAAGAATCTCACCCGATTTCCTGAGCATCATATTTGAGTTAGATGTGAGTTAGTTCATATGAAGAGACAAGTGCTCTAAAATGCTGTTGTAATATAACTCATATATATATATTATGTATATAGCCGTGATTAAATATTCTTTGAGGTCCTGGCAGAGTAACAGAAAACACTCTCACCAACCTTGCAAGTGCGTGATAATCAGAAGCTTCGTCACTATATGAGATTCTAGGCTTTTTTACTTCCTATTTCAATGTAGAGGCGAGAGCATAACGAGACTGTAGAGATAACTTCAAAATGTATCAACGTGTTTATTTTTTATGTTACTCTGCCTTCTGTGAAAGATATATAAATATTACTTAATTTTGTGTACTGTTATTATATTAGGAATTATCTCTCTTCTCTAATAGCTGAGAGGAGGTCCTGAGCGGACATAGTTGAAGGCGGGATGAAGTCTCCCCTGTCAAATTTCCCAGTAGGCACCGGGTGTTGAAACAACAATTTCAGAAAGATAAATCGGTAGACTCGCTACATTTGAACTTTTGTGTGTTATTAGTAAAGCCTTGTCGAATAGTCTTTAGTTAAAACAAAAACATTATGTATACACACATTTGTGTGGCTTATACCGTTTTACATCATTCTTTTTTAATATTGTAGGTCAGTGATTGGACGATTCTCTTTTGTGCTTTATTCGGGAACCACAATTTAATCATAATATATTTCAATAAGTATCTAAGATTTTCTCAGTCATTATAATTTTTATAATTCTAATTATACTTACGAGATATTTCATAAACAGTCGTTATTTTAACTCTGTTTGGTTATAATTTAGTGATGTAATAAAATACTGTCTTCAGTCATGAGAATTATTAAATTATTTATTTTCTACTTTGGCAGCTTTAAGTATTAACTATTATTTATAATTATAATGTTTACATGGCTATGTTTTTATGACTTATATTTCATTAGGGAGGCTGACCTGTATATATATATATATATATATATATTAATATTATATATATTAAAATATACTATAATATATATATTTCATTTTATTATTTTGATCTCCTAAAAAAAATAGAGAATTTATTTAATATACAATTACTAACTAAATATAAATTATATAACAATATAGAGAAAACGGAAATGTGTATCAAAAACGTACTTCGATAAAAATAAAAATAATGCTCTTTCTATAAGTAACCTATATATAGGCCTAGTCTGCCAATATTTAGCAATGATTCAAACGACTCTTTACTTGACTATATATAACTTTGGGCTTATATCTAAGACCACTTACATTACTCAATGAGACCTTATTGACTAACCATTTATATTTAATGTTATTTATAGTACATTATTATATATAATACTCCTGAGCAATAAGTAAAATATTTCATTTTGATGGGAATATCACATATTCAAGAAGATATCTCGCCAGGATTCACTCACATTGATGAGGCGCAGCTCTGTTTGAGTGTGACTTGAGCTCCTCAATATGCACACTTGACAACCTTGTTGCCACAAATTGTCATAAACAATAGCGGAAGAACTCTTATACTACTCATTAGCTACTAATTCATATTGTATTTTTAAAACTATCCCACCCACTTCTATTATATTCAGTAATATATTTCAAAAATTTTCAATATATATATAATATAATATATATATCATATTAATATATATATATATATATTAATATATATAGATATATATATATATATATATATATAATATATTATATAATAATATTAATATATATATATATCTATATATGTTGTTTCTCTGGTAGATAATAAAATAAGTACACATTTATTATATATATTATTTAAAAAGAAAAAAATTTATTATTTAATATTATTACATATATATTATATTATTAATTATTTTTTAAAATTCCTATTAAAGTCTATTATATTAATATAGTATATTAAATTGTAACATATAATTATTCATTTGAATGATTTTAATTTTGAGTGTATTATTTTATTTTTTTATAATTATTAACAATAAATAAAAATTTGGCCTAACAATCGAATTGTTGATAATTATGTATATCAATATAATATATATATATCGAGATTATATACTAGTAAAATATATATTAATGCAATCAATTATAATATATAATATATAAAATCTAGTGAACTCAAAAGCATATTCAGATTATTTTAGATATCACCTATTAAAAAAAAGAATGAGAAAGATTATAGCGGTTTTAAAAAAATTTATTCAAGTGAAATACGTTTTTTTATATTTTTCTTTAAATATGTAGAGAATAAAATTAACATACGAATAAATTATATAACGTAAAAAAAATAATAATATCAAATAATTTATTATAATAATATATCTAATTTTTGATTAAATGAAATGTTGTTTATAATTTTAATAATATATAATACTATGGATTAGTAATATATGAATACTGTATACTATATATAACAAGTATTCAGTAATTAACAAATAAAAATTACTTATTTATAATTTTTCTTCAGTCTTTCTTTAAACAATTATATATATATCTGTGATTTTTACTTTAAAAATCATGGAGGTGAGTAAAACATTTCTGCCCATCCTTTAATAACAGAGATACAAATATAATATATATTATTACAATTACATAAAATATTAAGTTGAAATATAGATAATTGCTACATGTTTTAGCATTAGTATATTATTTTATATATATGATATATATATATATATATAATTATTATATATATATATATTATTTATATATATTATATATATATATATTTATATATTATAATAATATATATATTATATATTATATATATTATATTATATATTAATAATATATATATATATATATTAATTTTATAATATATATAATATATTATATATATATATATATATTATATATATAATATATATATAATCTTATCACAGTCGAGCTACATTACTCACAAATAATCTCATTTTACTACTACTGGGCTTACTCTCTCTCTCTCTCTCTCTCTCTCTCTCTATATATATATTATATATATATTATATATATATAAATATAATTTATAATAATATTAGTATGGTTGCATCCGATATTATATCACTAAAATTTTCTAGTTACCGATAATATATATATATTAATCACTATTATATATAGATACTTAGATACAAGTAATTATATATATATATAAACAATTTTTCACTTACCGATTATATACCCTATGTGTGAGATGGCCGATATATATAATATACCTATAATATCGTTTTTTAAACAAACTTAAAAATAGTCTCGCCTTATATACCATAAAGAGAATTAAACTAATAGATACAAATGCAAACAATTATAAACAATTTTGAATAATCTCTAAATTAATCACTTTCGCCCGATATCAAACCTCCGATCCGCTAATTGATATTGATACGACCGCAGATTTGAACGTATTTCCATCTCTTCCTCTATTTAATATTGAGATTGCCATAAAATATCAAACGTTTTATTTATACTCAGCAAATATATAATGACTTTAATAGATAACTCAATATATAAATTATTTTGAGTTTAAATATTTTACATATTAGTTATTTATATATTAACATATTATATTATAGTGCAATATATTTTCATATTATTTGACCAATTTTAGTGACTACAAAAAATAATTTTATTTAAAGCGTAAAACATTTAGAAATTTATGCTATAAATAGAGATTACCGTTTTACTTAAATAATGTTAACTCTACGTGCTTACTTAGCTTTCTCACGTATTGTTGTATATTGTGCCCTCACCGAAACTCGTGAGGAGTACCGTGCTCCGAGTATATATGTCACTTTACTGAGTATTATTTGTCAAAACTTATAGAGAATAAATCGTAAAAATATGTACTCTCTCACTCCACCATAATACAATAAGGATATTTCTACTTTAAATTCTTTATAATAAGTTATTATGCTATTTCTCGTTAGCTTGAGCCTGATATATAGGAATTTAAGCACGTTCTTTATATATCAACGAAAAATGTAATACAACAAAGATGGTGCAGTAGCTTAGTGTCTGAATTGGTTAGAATGTTTTCATAATTACATAAAATCAGCTTTAAATATATTTTCTTCCAAATAGATAAATACATCCTCACATTAATAGTTATTGATTATATTATATAATATATACACATTATTTGGTCATATTAAATCAATTTGTTTTTTTTATATTGTTTTATATTTCAAATTACCGTACGTAATGATCCATCATAAACAGCTTGATTCCCTAATATTAGTTTTAATAAACATAAAGTTATAAAACCAATGCAACAGAAATACTAGCGGTTTAGCTTAAACACAGGGTTACACACTGTGAAAATTTATATAAATTATTGTAATTCTGAACTATCCTTATATCATAATGCCAATTCGCTATAAATTTTCCCACTGTACTAAGTACGTGTTTATCTAGTGATTATTTTATGTGACGTATATAATAATTAACATATATATAATATCAATTATTATTAGACAAATGATCCAATTATATATCATAATATAAATACAGTTCATACATTATAATTATATTTAGAATAATTTATTATTTAACTTATTAAAATTGTTCCATCATCATCATGGATGGAAATTTAAAAAAAATATTTTTTTTTTTAGCAAATCGATCTATTTTACCTTTCCATATGAGTAGTCTCAATATGTTATATATACTGACACTTTTTTTTATTTTTTATATCTCTCACAAAGTAAACAGTTTTATTATTTATAATACATATTATAAAAAGATAAAATAAATTTAAAGTCATATACATATTAATAGCTACTTAGTGAATACGTCCAACTGTGATCTACAAAAGTTCTAAAATGAGGGAGATTTAGGTATTAACTTTTTCTTCTCATCAAGTATCTGAATATTTTATTGTGAGATTTTATAGCGTCACTTCATCTGATCAATAATATAGCTTTTGTTATTTTATAACATTCATTTCATCTGCTCTTCAAGTTTATTAGTATCTGTTATGAATAATTTATTATATCTATTTTTTCTTTATTGTATGATGTTAACATATACTCAATTATCTTATCTATATGGTGAGTAGTCTACACTTACATTTTATTCAACATTTTTATATGAGTGATAGGTATAACTATTTATGAATATCTTTCATAAGATCTTTTATAGCAATTTGAGTGAAACACTGTGTGAGATTTACTTTGAGAGAATCTAGACTATATTGTTCTTTATATTTCAGATATCTACTATATTACTATATAAAATGCTTATTATTTATACTAGTAAAAAACCCTCCCTATATTCACTGTCTAGCATTTTACCATGGGATAATTATATCAGATCGACTAATTATAAAATATTGCCTAACACAGTATACCCATATAATTATATACTACGTATATAATTAAACTAATTGATTCCCAGGTTAACATAGATAAAGAATAAAAATCTATACAAGTCCTTAAAAGGACTAGTCCATAACCATCCAATATAAAATATAATTTTAGAAATTTAATATAATTCTCGAGAGGGTAGAATAAGCTTTCACTTTGCAAAGTAGAGAGTTGTATATATATTAGTGCTTTTTTGCTTTATCAGGCAACAGAATCTGTGATAGATTTACAGTGAGTTATTATATTGGTTGATTAATTTTATGTCAAAGCGAAATAACCTCTAGCCAAGAAGTAAGCATAATCAATTTGTTTCATACTTTGTATATTCTGTCACTGATGATAAAATTGTAACTTAATATGAATAATTCAATGAATAGAGAGCCTACTATGTGACAGGCATATAAATGTATCTTATCCAGAGAGACATCTTCTAAAATTTACCTCTTTTTGTCAATATTTAATAGATTAGCACATTTCTCGCGACACTATTAATAGTTTTGACAACATATATAAGGAGAATAATTATCCATATTTTATTTTACGAATGAGCTCTTCGTTTTAGTAGAGTGTATCTGAAATATGATATTATTGCAATCCGTTATATGAGATTATAAATAAAGAAACAGCGATACGACCGTATATTACTACTGCATATCACGAACGCGAAACGTTGAGTATCCCAATCGAGTCTATAGTGTGTGTCAATGTAAAATTCTATAATGATCAAAAAAGCTTAGTTGTTGTAAAGCTTGTATGTGTATGAAGACAACTATATATAATATATGTGATTCTTCGTATTAACTTTTTAAAGTGAAAATGCATGAATACTCATTAAATATTTGTAGTTACTAGAAACACTCATATGAGTAAAAAAGAGTTTCTTGTTGTAACTAGTGATAAATATGGAACCAAGTGGTCTCTCATGCACTGCCTGTTGAGAACTTTAACGTAAATATTATGCAGCTCTCGTAAGCTTGAATATACATAGATAGTATGCATCCAACTTAAGAAAAACAGTTTTTCTTTGTTTGTCTATATTTTTTGAGAGAGTACTCACACATTTTTATCTCATGTTATCTTTTATAGTTTTGAGAAGACAGTATTAACATATTTGTAAATGTGTTTTGTGTGATTAAAGATTAGTATTTATATATACAGAAGTCACTTTGTAATAATGGCACATAAAGAGATACTCAATATACTACAATCTAATACCACGATCAAATCATTATGGAGAGAGAAAATATATATAAAAAAAAAAAAAAAAAAAAAAAAATAAATAAATAAGAAAAAAAATAATGATAATATATAAAAGAACATATAAAGTCTTATTAATAGTTCTTTTAAATACCTTCAAAATATTATAGGAATATATAAAGATAAGACAGATTAAGTATAAGTCAATACAGTCTAAAACACATCCATATACAAATCACCTTCAATCGGACAGTATGACGTTGTGAGTACTCAAACCTCTCATACTCGAGACATGAATTAGGAAGATAGTAGGTAATTAAGTTGAATACTTAAAAAAATTAGAAAAGAATAACGGATAGAAGTAGATTTTGGGATGTCGTTCCTCTCACGCTACATCTTTTCATTTACTACTATACAAATAATATCTCTATCTATTCTCACATCAAATATATACTAAGTAAAGGAAAAAAAATATATATAATTCAAAAATATGTAATCATTTGAGTTACCATTGAGATACATTCTTCATATGTTATTATTTTGAATTATTAAAATTTCCGGACTTTTTTAGGATTTTTCACTGACTTTATTTCATAGCATATTATATTTAAAATACGCTTTCCACCCTGACCTTTCCTTGAATAACTGAATTTTTATCTACTATTAGACTTTCTACAGAAAATATGTGAAACCTTAGAATAACAGTAGAAATTACTACTATAAAATAACTGTGTTGGAGCAATATTTTTTTATTACGATGCAGTAAAGCACAAATGAACATTATGACAAAACGAAAACGTATCTAATAATTAAAAAGCAAAGAAAATACTAAAACTCATTCTATCGCAAAACGCATCGTATTATTACAATTATGATTAAAGGATATGTGAAACTATAAGAAATTAGTACCCATTGATTATAATATAAATATTAGTGGTAATCTTGCTAACTTATATATATATATCTATTATACGCAAGCTCACCACTTAATACTTATATACTCATTATGAGATACTATAATTTCTATGAGTGATATATATATCCTTATACTCTTTAATCAATAAAATTTGAGGTAAAGGTCTTAAAGGTCCCCTAGCTATACATCAAGCCTTTGGTTATATTTATGTATCCTGATTGAGAAAGTTTTTCCATGTAAAAGAAATCCCTTTATATCTCATATGAAAATTTTCTAGAGTTTAGCCTTATCCCTCTAATAATCAGTAATTTTTTGAGATAAATTAATTGTTTACACGTTTCTCGATAACATTTATCGCCTTAAAACTACTGCATATGATGTTATCCTAAACTTCCTGTTTATGCTCGGCTTCCCTGCATTAGACCCCTTTTCCCAATGATCTTCACTTTCAGATTAGAATCATCTTAAACAAAAAAACTTTCCACAATGCAAGTTTCTTATATCTTTAATTAACAACACTCAATTGGCAGTTTCTTTAAGTTAAAGAAAGCATCCCAATGAACTTGAGGTCACACATCGTTTCAAAATATAAAATGTCATGACAAAACTGTATACTTACGTGACTATGTAGGTCAATACATTCAACTATACAACTAAAGATGCCGAGCCTTCAATACTGACATGTGTGTGTCATTTTCTCTATCATGAACTATATCTTACTACCCAATATTCTCACACCATGAGTATATATTTAGTATACTGTCAAGATAACAATATGTACGTCATTCACAAATATGGATATACATACACTATGAGTATATATCTCTATTACAAAAATTCCTCATATCATTATCAAAATACTTCTAATAAGGGGTGAAGAAATCATTAAAAATTTTGAATAATTATTTTTATATATATAATAAGAACATTTAAACCTATCACTTAATATATCCCATAAGAAACTCTTTGGCTCACTATTCGCAGTAATGCTGTGTACGCTCGTATCTTACTATTTGCATGGTGAGAATTTTGCTGTGTTAAGCATGTGATATAACTGTACTCACTCAGATAAAGTATGATGACTACTTGCTCGGAGGTGATTTAGCAAATATTATTGATATATAAGTTCTCATGTGGTCTTAAGACAATTAGATGAGACTACATCGCTCTGATGTGTGAGGCATGTGACACGGTCGTTCGTGATGTATGGAGAATAGAATAACTAGTAAAATAACTTGAATAGGAATAGAAAAACGTGTGATTTTATATATGATAGAGACATAAAGTATTGATGTCTGAGAGTAAGATATAGTGGTAAATGATGGAGGAGTATGTTGAATTACGAAATGTAATGAGTGATGTTGAAAAAAGATATTTTGAGGTCACGTAGAAAGAGGATGATTGATATGTCGGTTGGTTTATATAAGCTCGAAATGGTAATAAATATTCATGTGGGCAGTTCAAGTGTGTGGGACGGAACGCGACCCCGGCATCGAGCGAGACCGCTCCAGAGATATGTAGAATATTTTGGTTGTAGACACATTATTTTCGTGTGATACAGAGTGATAGCGTGAGAATGTCTTGAACAGGATGACACACAAGAGAGATGATGTTGGAGACGCATTAGTGACGAGAATAAAGGTGACAATATATATGAAATAGAGCAAGAGAACTGCCTACGTGTGAGTTATATGAGTAATGGAGTGGGCAGGTGTGCGATGTATAGATGAGAGCAAACTATCAGAGCAACCAATGGCGAGTAGTACATATACTATATACTTAGACGATATACCAATATAGTAGAGGGTCCGTCGTGACGGTCCCTATATAGAAGCTTTAGGTATAAGTAGTTGGATTTTTATCCCTTGAGTCTGTTAGACGAATATAACTTTCACTATTAATGAGTAAGAGGGTGATGAGTGAGCGGTAAAGGTCTGTGGGCTTTCTTTTCGACATATTGAGCCATACTCTCACTCTATACCTCTATATTCAATAACTCTATAGCTTTTTTCTTTTATATCGATATGTCACTAATTGATAGTGAGCTACTATTACACTCACTTATATTTACCCAATTATATACTTATGGGTGATAAAATAAGGTATGAGTTTGAAAGAATAGATAAGAATAGAATATATATATATATATATAATATATATATTAATATATATAGATATATATATAGTATATATATTATATATATATATATATTAAAATTGCATAAAATATTAAGTTGAAATAAATTTGAAACTTTAATTTCTAGAAAGGGTGAAGCTACCCTTCTCTAGATTTGTCGAGTCATTGAAAGAAATTTTTAATTCTCTACTTCGTTATCTGAGATTTAGCAATGATGCTTAAAACTTCTATCAAATACTAATAGTCACTTTTCCGTGAAATGGTGTTAGATAATGACTCAATAACCTATTTATATACTAACCTAAACTAACACAATAATAACTTCAGCTAATTGCACGGTGAAACATGGTTTAATACGAATGTATAATTTATATATATATATATAATAATTAATTATATATTATATATTATTATTATATATATATATATATTATATTAATATATATATAATATAAGTATAATATTATATATATATATATAATATATATATTAATATTATATATATATATATATTATAATAATATATATATTATAATATATATATATATTAATATATATATATTATATTATATATATATATATATATATATTATAATATATATATAGACAAATATCAATATATTAAATAAGTAAACTCGTGAGAAATATGTTGATTAGGTATCTATATATATGTGTTTAACAGGTATCGTACAAAATTTTGCCGATACCGATACCGATATATACTACTTAACTATACACTAAAAATTAAATAACATAGTAATTATCATAGATATAACCTAATATATTATATATATATATATATATATTATATTTATATATATATATTTTTATATATATATAATATATATAATATATATATATATAATATATAATAGTATCAAATCTATAGATATATAATATAATTACCTGATTAACTTATTTTATAAATATAATATATATAACCTAGTATAACCGGAGATACCATTATATATATAGATAATACCTATATGAGATATAACATAGTGATATTATAATAGGTGCATCACTAATATATATATATTAATATATTATTATATATAGTATATATATATAATAATATATATATATATATAATATATATATTAATATATATATTTATATATAATATATATTATATATACTTATAGATATTTTTGATTTTACGAAAAAATTCTTTTTTATCAAATAGAAAATAACAGTCATAATCCGTATAATACTCCTATACGTTATTTCCTATTTGTTTATATAATAAATTTTATTAATTACTGTGTCTATAAGATAGTAATATTTGATTTAGTGTTAAATATTATTATATTTGTTTATTAGGGAGAGATAATAAGGGAGTAATGAGAGGTATGTAAAAACGATATTATTATTATCCGAAGAAATAGAAGAAATAAAGTTCATCGAGCCACACACTCACTCATGAAGCATTATTATTTATCGTTGTGATGATGTTAATTTCTCTTACTCGGTAGGTTATGATTGGAGATGATTATCTCTCATTATTATTCACTCTATCTTATATCTCATCTCATTATTATTTATTTTATTCCCACTTCTTAATTATCTCTATCTTTATATATTTGTTTATCAGTTTGTATTATATGTATTATATCTTATATAATATATTTTATTATATTAATTTATTTCTTAGGTATATTTAAATGTATTACATAGTGTATTCAATATTATAGATGAAATTATGTCTTCATTATGAAATGGTTATATCTTAATAATAATTATTATTTATTATTTATATTATTATTATTATTAACTGTTATTTATATATATGAGTTGATTAACTAATCATTATGGCTCCCATGCTATAGGTTATGTTGCACGCTATATTATATTTGTAGTGCGTTAATAAACGTCACAACCATCGCTGTGTTGCATGAAATAGTTTCATTAACAATAGCACTCTCATAGTATGTAACATTATTATAGACTAAAGAATCGCAACACTTCAGTTAACAACTATCATATGATATTTGGTTTATATAACATTAAAGCAAATTAGCTTATATCAACAACTGATTTAAACTCGCAAAGATAACTATAGATCTCCTATAATTGTACCACTATATTTTCACACGATACTACATATCTCGATTCTCCATCAATTATCACTGTGTTAGTTAGTGTTTAATCGGATTATTCCACTGTAATTTAATGCATCAAGAATCTTGTCGTCCACATGATCACTTTGTGCGAGACATCTCTAAACTCACACAGAGTTGAAGTTCATAATAGCGAGAACAAGAACACCCAGAGGTTCTTGCTTTATATATTTTAGTACTCATGTAAACATAATTGTTACGATCGAGAGAGAGAATCTTTGCTCATTATCTCCAGTAAAGAGATAATAGTGTTATAATTATAGATTACATGAAACCATTTAGACAAAAAGTGAAGCACATATATATTATCCCCGATGGGAAGGGAATACGTGAATAAAGGAGTGATGAGGAATATAGTGAATGTGGAAATATAAATTCAATTAATGAAATTTGTGGTTTTCTTGCAGAGGTGAGAAGAATAGTGAATAATACCGTCAAGTATAAAGAAATCATTATTAGGTGCTTATGAAGAGGGTAGGGCAACATCCCCAATAGTACAAACTTATCTTGTTTTCTAATGGATAAGATTATTACAAATCATGTAGTGATATATAAGTGAGAAAATGATAGTTTATAATTAATGAGTACGTGTAATGTAAACAATATGAGCAGGGATAAGAGACTAATCAAAATATAGATTTATAAAATAAGTAAGTATTTTAAAATACAAAGGAATAAAGGAGAAGGGATGAGAGATTTTATGGGGCGATACGAAATACAGGAGAGAGAATGTCGCCTGGTCTGCGGCAGTGGGTTTCTGGTGGAAGATTTACGTTGCTGTCATGTAGTTGAAGCAGCAAACCTTACTAATGAACAGAAACAACTTACTTTATCGTATTGCGGAAAAGGAGACTGGAACTTTAAGGACTTTAAAATGGCTCTTATTACTCTATATGAGATGAATATCGGAGAGGAAAAAAAGAAAGAAGAAACTTGTGGCTGGTTTGGTGAGAAAGATCAAGAAAAAGGAGATAAAGGATTGAACTTGAAAGGAAAAAATCCTACATATCCAGATGGGTCGTTCAAAAAGTGCATGATTTGCAGATCAGAATACCATTTCGCCTTCAAGTGTCCTCTCAGAGGTAAGGGAGTGAGGATAAAGACAGAAACCCCTCAAAATGAAGGATTCAAGAACAAAAATATAGGACAGAATGAAGGGAGAGAAAGAAGTGAGAAAAAAGATGTCTACTGCAGTTACGAAAAAGAAGAGAAAACATCGGGGCCATATGATGATCTTGAGGCCTTGATTGACACTGGTTGTAAGACATCAGTTATTGGGGAGAGATGACTAGGCAGGATAGTGGGTAGTTTGTCTGGGAGAGAAAGAAAGGAAATGTTGCAGACAGTGGAGGAGAAGGAAGGAACCTATGTATTTGGTGAGACAGAGTATCATGTTTGTAAGATAATTAACATACCATGCAACATCCGTGGATATGAGTTTCTCATGAGAACTGAAGTGGTAAGGGGAGATATTCCTTGGCTTGTGGGAAAGGAGACGATGGAACGGATGGACATGAGAATAGACATGAGAAAAAAAGAAATAGACATAGGTGTTCTGCAACAAAAAGGAGTAAAATGTCGGGAGAATAGGAAAGGACATCTAATGATCCAACTAAGAAAAGGACTCAATAAAAATTTCGTTTGGTATCAAGAGAACACCAAAGAAGATTTGAGAAATTCTCTAAACAGGAAGAAAGCATTAAGGAAACTACACATACAATTTGGTCATCCTGGGATTGAAAAATTGTGGAGACTGATCCTGGACGCATTTGAAAAAGATACCTTAAAAGAAGATGAAAGAAGAAGTATACGACAGAGTCTAGAAGACATGCAAGAAAATTGTGATGTGTGCATCCGGTTTAAAAGGACTCCAGCCAGACCGATCGTTGGACTTCCGTTGGGAAGAGTGTTTAATGATGTAGTCTGTATGGATTTGGGGGAGTTAGAAGGAGAAAAATTCTTAGTGATGATCGACAGCGCAACTCGTTATTGCCAGGCAAGCTGGGTAAAAAGCAAGAAACCAGAAGAAATCACAAAGAGGATTATGGAAAAATGGATCAGTTTATTTGGTGCCCCAAAAGAATTGTTTAGTGACAGTGGACTGGAATTCTCCAATGAAGAAATGAAGAAAATGACTGAGAGATTTGGGATAAAACAAAAAGTTACAGCAGCAAGGAGTCCTTTTAGCAACGGTTTATGTGAAAGAATGGTAGGCCTTTTAAAGGACTCTATCCGGAAGTTGAGAAGTAAAGAAGAAAGGGGTACAAATCTCGGGAAATTAAAGAGGAATTAGAGAGATAGTATAAGATCTTGTTAGCTAGCTGTGATAAATAGCCTGCTCCGCCTAAAAAGTGCATAATGGGATAGATTAAGTCTCTCCAAGACAATGCAAACCATTTCTATTATACGTGTCGTATGGCAAAGGAACAAAATCAGGATATTTATCACCAATCTTACCAAGATTGGGAGAGATAGAAGTATTATAAAATGGCTAAGGATATATTAGCACAGAGAGAGTATTTTGTATATACACACGGTGCGTGATATAAAATTATATTGGAAACCGTTGTTGGTGACTTAATGTCTAAATTCATAAAAGATCAGTAGTTAAATTTATTTCATCATAATAGAGATATAGTAATTCTGATAGGAGTTAGCAAGTAAATAAGTAATGTAATAAGAGAAACACTTGCACTCATACAAAAATGTGAGGATGTGAGAACAGCCTATTATTGAGACTCCGTAGCGAATAACAATTTGTTATTAAGCTTTCCTACAATTGGTAACAAATAGAAGAGTATGGGAGAACAAACGTAAAGAGAGAGAGTAATAAACTTTTTTAACAAAAAATTAAATGAACTAAACCTAACCTATATAGGATATGAGATGAAAGAGAATGGTGAGAGGATACCTGCGGAGTATATTTGTCGAAGATTAGGGAAAACAGTGGTCGTGAAACACGGAGGAACTATTAGAGAAATTAATAGAGTACATATCACGAGACTAGGGAGATTACCCCACAGGGAGGAGGATGAGGAAGAAGTAGGAGAAGAACAATCCAGAGAAAACGGAAATAAAGATGGATATGAGATATATATATATATATATATATATATATATATACGATGTGATCCTACAATGACAAATTACTTATCGAAGAGAAATCCAGTAGTGAAGATTAGAAGGAGAAAATTGTAGAATGAAATAATTAATACAGATATTACAGAAGATACAGATAAGAAAATAAAGAAGATATATTACGTATATACTCAATTAGTGAATTATTCATACTAAAAGATAAAATAAAATCAAAATCATCTTTGAAAAACATATATAAGGAAAAAGAGGAATATATAGTGAGAAAAAAAGATATTGAGAGATAAAAGAGATAATAACATTTCAATTAGTTATAGTATAAAGAGGGACTGGAAAAGGCTAATTAGTATAGATAAGTATATTATAATTATAATAAGCGATAATGTTTCATATATATACGTTACTATTAATTATTAAATGTTGAAGCGATTGAAAGCTCAGTACCCTGCGCATGCTGCATGTTCGAATAATTATTCTAACAGGAGTCCATTTAATGTATTATTATTACTGGAGGACACATATTGAAGAAAGTTCTTAAGAAAATCCCTCAAAAAAATGATTTAAAAATCGTAATAATTATATCAGTCTGTAGCTAAGAACAACATTAGGAAACATAGTATAATTAATGGTTTCGGAGTATATATAGAGTGAGTTAGTAGTAAAATAGTAATAAGATGGAGGTATAGAACACTAGTAAGGATGTAGTAGGAAGTAACTGCCTCAAGATAAATATATAAAGAATATTAAATATGATAAGAAAGCCTATATATATAAAAAAGAGGAGGTGATATTACTATTATTTTTATAAGAAAATATGTATATATATGAATACGTTTAATTATATATAGTAGTGAGAGTGGTAGATAGAAATATAGTTGGTAGATGTAGATTCCACCAAAATATGAGTCCAGATTCTTCTCTATTTATTTACTGATAATAAAAAATCGGTTGTTATAATAATCTTATTGACTTTTAATATCACTAGGACAAAAAAGAGATATTAGTAATATAAAATATGGTGAAATTATAATGAACATACACTTGATATATGCGTATATTATGCAAAACTCTCTTGCAATAATACGGTTTAGTGTCTGTAGGGAAGATTGGTCTGAGTATTGAGATCACTCAGGAGATAGAGTAAATAATAAGGTGAGTATGGAGTAGAAATATTTATATAATAGGTCGATGACTCTGAGATCAACAAAATATTCATGAAAAAAAGGCAGATTCGATGTTTAACACTTAACCAAATATACGTTCTCTCTGGAGAGATGAAAATATTTCAACTTAATTATGTATTAACATAGGCTCACTTAAGAACATGCGCTCTAAGTATTAGGGCCGAGCATGTGTATTGCTCCGTCAATATTTTTATTTGCGTATGTTTGTGGTGTTAATCGAAACCGTAGAACCATAGATGATAACAGACTGTTACCGCACAAAATAGCTCAGAAATTAGGAACATATGTGTAGAATTATAAAGAGTAAAATATTGAAGAGTTAGATGGTTGTATAGTTAGGCCCTACTATATTATACTGACCTTTAGAAAGTAAAAAATATCAAAATGACTAAAAAGTTGAAGAAAACTATACAGTTAAAGAGTTTTTCGTTCAGGAGGTTGGAAAATTTTTGATTTCAAAAACTGATATAAGATAATAACGTGGTATGTATAAGTAAGTGTGGTTTACAATCTCATATAAAATAGATTTTGGTAAATATATATATGAGAGGTATATACTAGGTAGAGCAAACTGGTATGAGAACATATAATAACGATTATTCTATAAAACTCACCTGGTAATATAGAGTATAAGTAATAAATGATAGGGATAACATCTCTAAGGCTTATAATTTATGAGTTATATAATCCATTGATAATTGGTTGATAGAGCTCGTCATAAGATCATGATTATCTTGTATATATATAGATTTTTGCTTATAACGTAGAAGGTTCAGAAGTAATTTTTGTCATAGTATCGGTTATATACTACTAGGATATTATATATTATATATAATTAATAATATAGATTAAAAATATACATAGATTATTATGATAATAGGTGATGGGAGGTATATAGATAGTGAGGAGGATGAGGGAGTAATATTCGGTATATATATATATTTTAGGTGAAGTGGATGTGAATGAGTGGATAAAAGAAGGAAATTCTCCTCTACCTCTCTATTTGGTAGTTGACATACTTTTTAATTTATTCACCGAGAAGAATCGAAATTGAAAATAAAAAATTGCAATTTAACATTAATGATAAAGTATATAAGTTTATATTTTTAAGTAATTGAAATAGATATAATATTGTGGACTTAAAAAGTTAAAATGTAAATTACTCAACAGGTGTCGAGCTCACTACTTCTAATGTTGAAAGGATATGGCTAGTGAGTAGATAGTAACCCTGCTGAACTGGGGGAAAAACGTACAGCATTTTAAAATGTGGAACCTTAAGAGTCATAAGAACTCCTACATAAATGGTCAATCACATCTGCACTAGATAATTAACAAGAAAGTGAATTAACGAAGTATAGATCCCTTATTGAAAATGAAACTGGGCAAGTCAATCAACTATATATATATATATCTATATATATATATTATAATATATATATATAATATAATATTATACACGCTCTGTATACAGTATTACTGGAGTCATTATACCTCACAGTGAGTCATTATAATGAGCAGATATACTTATGCAAAAAGTGGAACTAACGGAGTGATATGTAGTATAGAGAGACTGTATATATATAGGAGTGTACATTATATATGTGAGTAATGATGTATAAAATTGAGTATAAGTTGGGAGATACGGGATTCAGAAAGTGCGTCAATAGGAGGATAAATTATAAAGATTAGTTGTCTAATATATATTATATATACGGATCAGCGTCTATGAGGATAATAGGTGATTATATGATAGTAAGACTCACCGAGGATTCACTACCCAAATTTGAGGATATATAATTTATAGGAGTACCTGTATTAAGTAATGAGTCAAGTAGTAAAAAAGTAGTTATCCAAATTTTTTGGTGATACAAAAAATGGAGAAAAGTGAGGAGAAAGTACATAGATCTACGACGATGGAAGTCACGATGACTTTAGGTTATAATATCGAAGGGATGGGAAGCAAGGTATATGATTATCTCATTAAACGCTTGGAGTAGGTAAGGAGTGTAAATTAATAGTGTGAGATTGAAACCACTTGGTAAATCTGTATATATATCTCTATGATTACTAAAGACCTTGGTGGAATTACTGGAATATACATTCCACGTCAAAGTATAGCAATTGAAGACTATCAAATATGATTTGTACATATATTAATAACAAGATTCTAAGAAGAGGGTTTGATTAAAGAATGTTTCGACTTAGGTGGTATATATAAGCTAAAAGAACAATTGAGCAGATACCCTCACATATATGACAAAAAGATGAGGAGTGAAGATGTGAGAGGAGATTATATGAAGGTAAGTACATGTGGATTGAGGGATAAGGAGTTGAGTAGTATAGTATTGGAAGAGGAGAAGGAGGTTGAGGTATATATATATACGTATATAGTAAATGAGGAGGTAGGAGAGGAAAAATTGTATTATATAAGTGTGATTAATAATTATATATAGGATAGGAGAAGGGAGATAAGAATGAAGACGAAGAATAAATAGAAGTAGAGAAGTTCACATCGAGCAATATATCATATATTATATTAATAATACTACAGAAGACAGTGTATTTAAATCATCCCCTGTTAGTGGAGTTTCCCCTTTCCCTTATTTTACTCTACCTCACTTTCGCTGATCTCTTTCTAACTTCTTCTACTTATCTATTTATTTAATATATTATATAAACATTAGTAGTTATATATAAGGATACTGGAATTCAAAATATTATAGAGAATGACCA
The DNA here is from genome assembly GCA_015478945.1 of Trachelipus rathkii. NCBI lineage: Eukaryota > Metazoa > Arthropoda > Malacostraca > Isopoda > Trachelipodidae > Trachelipus > Trachelipus rathkii. The sequence continues at coordinate 27,193 of JABUQX010090919.1, forward strand.
CTAGAATTAGTGATTTCTAATAATTATGATTAATATATAAGTCGTTCGTTAAACTAACTCAACAGAAGGTAAGAAACATGCTTTAGAGTGACTGTTAGCTGGCGTAGTAAAAGGGGTCTATAACACAGACAAATGGTATACTCTGGAGTTGCATGCTCACAAGACCCTATAGAAAATTAAAAAAGGATAACTTTCTAATTTGGGCTAGGTTGCTTTTTACTCACATTCTTTACCATCACTCAGAATCATCAGATTGAATTATACGTACCTTTCTTCTGCTATTTTCTTTTACCGCATATACAGTGCATATGTACACTTTATGAGGCCACCTTTCTAATACGTGGCACACACTCCCATCTCGCTACTTTTTAATCATCACGGCTATTGGAGCTGGAGGACATTAAATTGCTTTCTCACTAGAATTAACATGGCAACCATGCACGAAGAAAATCTTTCATTGAGAGAATTAGCTGTATCTCACATTGACAGCTTCATATCCTTGAGAATAGCATGAGAATAATAAACCACTGTGATGTGAAAAATAAGTATAGATATACTTATTATATATTATATACAGTACTTACCAATCATCAAATATGACAAAGAAATTCTTATTCATAACAATATATTATATATATTAATATATAATTAATATATATTATATTAATATTAATATGTAGGATAAAGTTCTATTTTGATAATATGATTTCGGTAAAAAAAGGTTTAATAACTGCTTTGGAATTTTCTAGTATTTATTATAAAAAAAAATTTCTAAGTTTCAGAAAAGTTAATTAGATTTTAAGTAAAAAATTCTTTTTAGATAGCAAAGCTTTCTATAGATTAAATTATGCCATAGAAGCTTATGCCACTTAAAAGACTTTTTCTTAAAAAAAGCTTAACTTATAACGTTTTACTTGAAACTATTACGAATAATTTTGTTTAACTTAGATAAAATTATTTATCAGAAAATTATATATGACTAGATTCCACAATAATATAAACAATACTATAATATATATATTAATATATAATTATTAATAATTATTAATATTATAGTATAATATTATATAATAGTGGAAGGATGTAAACGCTCATTCCAAAGTATATGATAGATACCTATACACATTGAAATATATTTATAGTAAGTGTGCTAAGGGTACATTCACAAGGCATTCTAAAATGTAACCAAATAGTTATCGCCCCATATTGATACTCATTAATTCAATAAATTTCATAGCTTACTGGAGTTTTGCTATTCTCTTATTGCACTAATAATGAAAACAACTGGTAATACTTTGCTGAGTGAATAAAACCTCGTTTATCACATAACCTAATATGTAAAAGCTTCCTATCATTGAAAACTTATGTGAGAAAAATAAACAACTCACTAGTTAGACTCAACTTGAGTGAGAGATAGCTATAGAGAGAGAACTGGGTGTTCACAGAATTAGCAACGAAAATTTTCTTGATGCAAGTTCTACTCTTCCCTTACATCACCACGCAGTGATTAAGCATATATGTCAAAATACGGCATCAGGTAGATGGGATGAGGTGTCGTGAGTCTTTTTAATTTGTGGAGTGACACCAAAACATAAAAACTGTATCTAGAAATCCCACGCACGGTCCTTTCAATGGTTTGATTGCAAAACCATATATGTGAGGAGCTCTCTATGGTCTTTTTCTCACGCTATATTCTTTATCACATTGTTGAACATCAATGCAATCACTCGTTATCTAAAGGACGGATGTATCTATTCTTAATCGCGAGAAACTTCCGCACAAGTTGCTCGTGTTTACACTATGATTCACACAAACCCTATCGATGCATATCACTCTATTCGTCAGTAGTTTTCTTTATTCTCACAATTTTTATACTAGCGCACATATAGTGCCGATATTGAGCTGTAATATGTATAGCTAATATGTTTGTAACTATGTGCCCAAACTGTCTCCTGTCAAGTACTATTATCTCGATAAAATTCTACAGTGTATCTTTTGTGTGTATATTTTTCATATTATACAAATACATTTAGAGTATGACTCATATCTAAAGATAAGTTACTTCAAAGCACTTTAAACTACGAATTAGAAAACATTCTCTCTCTTCACTCATAGCTGAAATCATACATAAAAATAATTTAATATCTAGGTGATTAGTAACCTTCACAACAACAATGAGAGTATAAATTGGGCATAATTACCACTACTAAATTATCTAATTGAATCAGTTCTTTGACCTCTCGTCTAACCTACGATATATTAAGACCAAAAAAAAAATAATTATATATATAATATATAAATATATATATACTATAATATACTATAATGACCTACTCAATGAGATGATCCTTGAGGCGAGATATTTGGATGCAGTTATTCTCTACTTGTATCTCAAGATTATCTTGTGAGGAGATTACTAAATTACAACGATTCTATGAACCTATCCCTAACCTCTCTTATCCTTCTATATAATTATTCTGCTATAAAACTCTTTCTCACCTGGGTTCCTCCGATAATAAGCCCGATATATATAATTATATATTAATATATATTATTATATATAGGTACTTTTTATATATAAATGGTAATACTTTGATATGAACTATTATTGGTACTTAAACTATGTTTTAATTATTTCAGACCGACATAATTTTCTGGTTCAAAAAAATATTTTCTATAAGTTATCAGAAAAGTAAAGTGATATTTTACATGCAAGATCGCGTGTGACGTCATATAACTAATACCACTTAATAATATTATATATATAACTACTAGTATTATATATCACAGGATTTTACTACTAAGCAGTCAATATTAGTATATATATATACTGTGATCAGTTATAGTCAATGTTAAATATTTTATACAATAGTCAAATCGATATAGGTATAGTTTATTTAAAATAATCTTATTTTGCTCTCACATTATTTATATCTGTTTTCAAAAACTCCTAAATTTGAGTAATGAAGCTTAGCAAAGTAAGCAAAAATAAAGTTCATTTAAAAATTGTAAAATGAATATATATAATAATAAAGATGAAAAAGTATTATAATAAAAAATTATGAAAATAAAATAATACACTAAATAATATTAAGATTAAATATATAATATATACAATTTTATAAACACACGGGAGAACCTCAGGAGTAATTTCTAATATTTTGATATGTTAAGGACAGAGATGTCTCCACAAATACTTAGGTGATATATCATCAGATATTAGAGTGGGGAGAGTGAGTGGTTATGTGAACGTTATTTTATCTCACTCACATATTACATCTTATCCGATTTAGATTATTAGTGATGTAAGTGTTATTGATGTGATAGTGAGTTATTAAATCCTACTTATTATTACCTTAATTATTATTATTCCCGCATGATAATCAGAATTATTATTCACCTTATTATTCGATTATTAATTATTATTATTATTATTATTATTCTCACAATATTAAATATTTAAATATATAAATATTATTATTAATGTATGTGGGGTGTGAGTGAGTGTGAGTTGATCACTTGGATATGACTCTCCACTTATTCCATCTCGGAATGATGGGAGGTGATATATTATTGATCTCATCTCTATATATTCATTATCTCTCTGATCTCGTTCATCTATTATTATCTGAGGTTATTATAATATGGATTATTCACTCGAGAGAGATCATTATTTACCTGACTCCTTTTATCTATTATTAGTGTGAGTGTGTCGAGTTCTAATTATTATTTAATAATTCCACTTTTGAGTGGTTAATTATACAATATTAGTTATTATATTTAAAAAATATATTTATATTATTATTGTATTTATATTTTTAGCCTGAGGATGGAAATTGTGTTTTTACGAATCTCATCACTCAGTATGGAGTCAGGAGATTCTGATGGGTCTCTCGGATTCTTATATTATTATTTTTACTTCGAGGGAATATTGATACTAGTGGTTATTATGGACCTTTTCCCCCATCTTACTTAGTTGGAGATAGGTGGATCTTATCTCCAGGTATTAACTCTATCTCATCCTACTTTATATCTATTGGATTTAATTTTATTTGGTGTTCAATGAGTGGGTGTATAGTGGTGAGTCTCCTATTCTTGATCTATTCTATCTCATCTATCTATATTATCGGTGAGGGCATTTCAAATGCACATAAATCTCAAGTATAAAAAAAATGCATTTTCATTGACCCATTTTTTTTTCGCACAGTCCCCCTTCTGCTCGGCCCCCTACTTGGGCCATTTGATATATAATTATATATTTATGTTAGTATTGTATATATATTATATTATACTGATATTATTGTGGCGATGACAGCATGAAAAAAACATAATACTATAATTAATTTATAAATAGAATAGCTTTAAATAACTTAAATTAGCATTTTATTATGAAACTTTTAGTCACTATGTATAATTATCATCACTATACTATCTGAATATAACTATTATTAATTTTTAACTTGCACATTTTTCTGTCACTATAACATTTTTACTGAACAGACTCAGTTTGCCCCGCGACTCCATAAAACTCAAGTGGCGGGCTTCGCTACGCCGCTCTCATATAGTCAAGCCTGAATGCTCCTCGTATTAAATAGCTAGAAAGCGCAGTTAATGAGTAGCATTATTATTATATATATTATTAATTATTATTAATTTATATATATAATTAATTATTATATTATTAATATATTTAATTATTATATGATTATTATTATTATAATTATTTATTATTATTTATTATTATTTTATTTATTATTATATTAATAACTGAGTATATTTAAATAATTTAGTTAATCTATTATGATGTTTTACAGCATTTTTCACCATATTATGTATATTAATTATTATATTATTATTTAATTCGATTTAAACTTGAGTGTGAATCTCTTACATTTTTATGGTGAGTATGTACGTCTAATAGCTCGGATTATTATTATTAATTTATTATTATTGATTATTATAATTATTGAGAGTCATTATTAATTATTATATTATTATCATACTATTTGTTATTGTGGATTATTATTGAGATTATATTATTATTATTATGGTAATATAATTTAATTATTATTATTAATTATTATTATTATTATTTGTAAATGATTTCACTATTAAAATAAAGCAATGATATAGTAAAATAAAATAAAAGAAAAATGCCAAGTCAAATTAAGTACCACAAATAGCTCCCATATATCATTAAAAATTTTTCACTACTTAAAAAATGAGATACAAAAAACATAGTAAAAAATACTCTTCATTCACAAACACTCGTCAGTAAAAATATAAAATCAATTAATTCTACTAAATATATGTATATGCTGCACAAGGGTGTGCGTTTAGGGTCCACACACAATCTTATTCTAAGAGAAGGACAGGTATTTGCTAAATCCTTGGACCTGAAGGTCTCACATATGTGTAGAGTACTCGTGGACTACTCCTTCGTCGCAAGTTTTCGTACAGTTGTCATCAATATTTAAGTCCTGAAGAAAGGAACTTGATGAGAATTGTTTTGTTACTAACTTTGAAAGGAAAAAAGAATCCGAAGAAGCGACTCTGAGAGGAGAAGTCCGGAGCTCTCACACTTTGAACCTCCAGGAAGGCTGTAAGCCCTCTCCTTTAGAGTTGTTCGGACTTAGGGACACCCTTTCTGAGGAGTGGATACGATTTTTTTTACTGACGAAGTTTGGATCAAGGATATTCTGTTTTTGTCTTTTTTAAGGAGAATTTTAGAAGAATTTTGTAAAATTGGTTAATATGTTGAAATTTACTTTTTTGGGAATATATCATTGCTTCAAATTATTATTTATTATTATTATTATTATTATTATTATTATTATTATTATTATTATTATTATTATTATTATTATTATTATTATTATTATTATTATTATTATTATTATTATTATTATTATTATTATTATTATTATTATTATTATTATTATTATTATTATTACAGTTGCCAACAACCCTTACCACCAGAACTAAAAGCAAGATTGTGGCAGCAGAAATGAGAGTGCTGAGACTGATAGCGGGAGTGACGAGAAGGGAGCGAAGAAGAAACTCGGAAATTAGGCGCGAGCTTGGAATAGAGCCCATTGATTGGTTGATAGAGAGACAACAGCTAAGGTGGTATGGCCATGTCCGAAGAATGAATGAGGAGAGATACCCTGCGAGATTCTATGACTGGCAAGCCAGAAAGGAAGAGACCTGCTGGGAGACCAAGAGAGATGGAGGATGGTGTTGCAAGCGTCGATGGTGAAAGCGAGGAAGATCTATGCCGAGGTTGGAAAGAGGAAGGATTCTACGCGAGACAGATCCGCATGGGGGGCTTTGGCAGAGGAACAGGGCTGTTTCCCTAATGCTCAGCGTTCTTGGTGAGAAGGTGAGAAAGGTGAGACAGAGTTTACGTTTTGCCAACAGTGTAGAATCAATTCGATTGGTGGATGGCAGATTTGATAGTTATGTGCCAGTTAGCAGTGCCTAAAACCAACATACTCTTTCTCTCACTCTGTCGAGTTTCCAGAAATGACAATTTGGTAGAACATCTCCGTATCCACGTAATGCTTTATTTTATTATCCTCTAAAAAAATATGAAAAATGGCACATTTCCCAACCTCCACTATCTTCTATACATGCTTACTCATTCAAAGTGAACATATCAATTTCTAACTCTCTGAAAGGTCGAGGTTCTTTTTCTATTATATTATTATTAAATTATTATTATTATTATTATTATTATTATTTATATTATAATTATTTATTATATTATTATTTACATTATATATTATATTTTAATTATATATTTAATTATTATTATTTATTATTATTATTATTATTATTATTTAATTATTATTATTTTAATTATTATTAATTATATTATATATTATTATTATTTTATTGATTATTACTTATATAATTATTTTTATATATATTTATTATTATTATTAATTAAAATATTATTATTATTATTTAAATTTATTTATTTTAATATTTTAATTATTTAATTATTTTATTTATTATTTTATTATTTGTATTATTATATCAATTATTCCTATTTTTGAATATAATTCTTTTTAAGTAGATTCTTGTTTATTTAAACCCAAATATCTCTTCATTCTTGTATAATTTTTTTTAATTAATTAATCCTTCGAGAGTTTTATTTCGTTATAATTTCAATAATCAACAGTATATATATATAATATAAATTAATATTATATATATCTTAATTAGGAGTCTATAAATTGTAAAATCGTTGAGAATATATAATCGTAAAAATAAAATTATCGAAAGAAATAATTAATTTTTTATCGATATATATAAATAATTATCAGGTATAATATATATATAAAATATCAAGATATATTTAATAACAGAGAATTGTGAGAATCAATACATAAACCCAAGAATAAATAGCTATATGAAAGATTAGTATTACAATTTTTTTTTATTTTCAGGCCGGATAGCGTATTTTTTTTTTCGACTATGTTATTTTGATATTGCAGAGAAAAGAAATTGGGACACATATGATATAATATACGCTACCAATAACTAATTACAGCTGTAAACAGATGCACAAACGCCTATTCACGAGGAAGATAGGCCCAAGTGTATGTGTTTTAGAGATGCTACCGGGAAAGGAGAAGAGAGAGTTGAGAAAATGAACATATAAGAGAGAAGAGAGCAGGGGTATCGTGAGATGAGAAAGTTAGATAGAAGATGCTCAATTGAATGAATGGGAAATGTGGAAAAGATCATGAGTAGTTATGTAATTATAGTAGAAAAGAGTGTATAAGGTACGTTGGGTATAA
>JABUQX010090919.1:42500-63350 GCA_015478945.1 Trachelipus rathkii
AATGAATAAAGCCAATGATCTTTTTCTACAATTTCAACGAAAATTTGCTGCTAACTTTTTTAATCCTTTAATTTTGGAAAGTTAAACAGTTGAAATTGTACATTTATTGCAAGAATAAACTTTAATATTTTTTTTTAAAGGAATGTTTTTTTTTTTCTTAAGAACAAATACAAACTTTTAAATTCCTTTGGATAAAAAAAAAAAAAAAGTTAAAGTGATAATTTAAAGATGTTCAATTAAATTTTTTAATTTGTTAATTAATGTGTTTTTAATAAAAAAAATTATTTTAATATTGTAATTCTAAATTAATAATACTTTTCAAGATGATTTTTGACAATTGATTAAACAAAAGAAATAAATTTGATAAATAGATATTTATTCCATTATTATTTTGTGCTAGAAATAATTTCAAATAAATTAGCATTAATACTATTTTTAAATTAGCAAAATTGTGATTATTATTATTATTATTATTATTATTATTATTATTATTATTATTATTATTATTATTATTATTATTATTAATTATTATTATTATTATTATTATTATTATTATTATTATTATTATTATTATTATTATTAATTATTATTATTATTATTGATTATTATTATTATTATTATTATTATTATATTTATTTTATTTTATTATTATTATTATTATTTTTTTAGTTATTATTATTATTATTATTATTTTAAGTTATTATTATTTTATTTAATTATTATTATTATTATTTATTATTATTATTTATTAATTATTATTATTATTATTATTATTATTATTATTATTATTATTATTATTATTATTATTATTATTATTATTATTATTATTATTATTATTATTATTATTATTATTATTATTATTATTATTATTATTATTATTATTATTATTATTATTATTATTATTATTATTATTATTATTATTATTATTATTATTATTTTTCTGAGGAGTCATATTCATTGCAGACTGTTTTAACTGTATTGTCCCAATACCCAACTTTATATTTCCTATAAGCATAGAGTTCTTGATTTGTTTTCTCTTTCGCCACTTTTTGCTTCCACTCTACAAGATTTTTCATATCCATCTTAACTGAATATTAACTGAATATCCAGCCAAATCTTTATCATTATCCTGATCCTTTGCAATCGACCAAATTCCTAAGCAATCACACATATTCATAATTCTTATATTTTTAACTCTTTGCATTTGTCAACTTAAAAAAAAAAAAACCTATACTAAAAATTTAATTTGAAAAGTTTTCTTTTTAATATTTTATTTAGAATTATTTCTAGATTTCTTACAGAACAATCGAAAAATATACTGCTCGTAAAGATTAAATTTGCCCTTTTTATAAAATAACCCTAAATTAATATTGGCATATCCTTCCGAGTGCTAAATACTTTCTCATTCCAAATTTTTATGAATTGTTGATGATTTTATCCTTCTATATGTTTCTATATTCATTCCCATGTATTGTAAACCGCAGTTGCTCAAATTTTTACATTTTCCACTTCGATCCATTTCCGCTCACTTTGACCTTCATTTGTTTTCTCGTCTCAAACAGTTTCGCTCATTTAAATTTTCAGGTCCTTTGCTTTAGATATTTATTTAAATGTGGACACTAATTTACTGATTTTATCTTTGAGTCCACCATTTCATCTTATCACAAGCACAAGCAGGATATTTGTCTCCTATCGATCTTCAAATTACGATCTTATTTTTTTTTTTGGCAAATGCTACATATTTACCTAAAAAATCTACGTGAAAACCTATGGGAAAACTTCATGACGATTTCTCAGCCATTCACCAATAAACTTTCAATATCTTTGCTCTTATTTTTCACAATGATGTTATTATTATCTATGCTGTCATTTCAAAGTCCCCACCCGGTGTATACATTTTGTTTCACCCCTAAAACAAACACTTAACTTGTACTCCTTAATCCTCATTATAGCTCTCAGTTTTGTTATCATGTCAACATAAACTGGTATCAGACATGAGTCAAAATTGTTTTACCAAATTTTTGGTAACTCATTTTTCTCCTCTTTTCTTCGACATTTATCACTAGCCATTATTAACGCCATAGTTCTCATATAGTTAGATTGTACATAGAATGTATATCATGAGCTTCCCAATTACCTATGAACTATAGATTCTCTTTTCCTAATTCTTTAAATTTTCACCGATATGTGCTTTGAATAATAACCCAACAGCGATCCCGAGCTGAATGAAAATAACAAGAGTGATAAGAGAACAAAAATATTACAACTTATGATACGCACTGTCTCTAACCTAAGTGGGGTGAAAACAAGCAAGATTGAGCCATTTTGAGGAGAAAAATATTTAGGCGAAGAAGGCTACATCTTCAAAGTAAAAGTAACCACTCCAAAGCGACACAAAACCCTCAAGTCAACCCAATTGAAGTACCAGAAGATACCCTTAGGGGAGAATGGAGGGATTGGAGAAAAATATTAAAATTAAGAGGTAAAAGTTGTTGTCAGATTTACTAAAAGGATCAAAAAGGGCGTATTTATATTGAGAAGGACTAGTGGTGAAGCATTTGTGAAAGGTGTTCAAAATTATTGGTACGATTAAAATGATTCCTCCCCCTCACATCTTGAATTAAAATGAGAAGATTCTAATCATCCAGTGCTGAGAACAATGAAATCCCCTTAACAGAGGAACTCAGTATTTTTATGAGAAGATAGTGCAATAGCAGTCACGTGAGGAGCAATTATATACTCAAAAAAGGCAGGCAAATTTTAAGCCACAGAACATTGGGGTTATGAATTCGAGATTTACAAAGAAATGTTACAGGAGTGTTAATGTTAATGTAGGCAGAAACTCTACCTTTCAAACGGATATTATGGAATAAGCTATTCTGTATTTTATTTTAAAGTAACACTATTGGTTACCTTGCATTTGCAGTATATTTCAATATACTGCAATGAATCATAAATAAATGCAAGATAAAAATTCTAATAAACAAATAACTGAATATCAAGGGCTCAAATTTAATAGTATCTAACTAAAACACTAATAATAATAATCTATTATTTCCTATTAATTATTTTTTATGGTATACTTAATACTTTCCTTTTCTACCAACTAAAAAAATATCCTTGAGCATTATTAAAATGTTTATTAATACCTTAAAATAGTAATAGATCTTAATAATATCTGAGTAATAATCAGTAATAATAATAATAATAATAATAATAATAATAATAATAATAATAATAATAATAATAATAATAATAATAATAATAATAATAATAATAATAATAAAAACTATTAATAATTAGATAAAATAATAATATAATAATAGATAAAAGAAAAATACTAAAATAATAATAATAATAAGAGAATAATAATCAATAATAATAATAGTAATAATAATAATAATAATAATAATAATAATAAATAATAATAATAATAATAATAATAATAATAATAATAATAATAATAATAATACAAACAATAAATAATAATAATAAATAGATAATAATAAAAACAAGTAACTAACAATAATATAATAATAAATAAGCAATAGTACTACTATAATTTCATTACTAAGTATACAATCTAATATATTTAACCAAAAAATTTTCACAACAGCCAAGCTAACTACTACAAGTACTACTACTACTAACTACTACTGACTACTATACTACTACTTACTACTAACTACTACTACTACTACTAATAAAAATAATAAAACTAATAATAATAATAATAATAATAATAATAGATAATATAATTAATAATATAATAATAATAATAATTTAATAATAATTAATAATAATAATAAAAAATAATAATAGTATAAATAATATAATAATAATATAATACTAATAATTTAAAAAATTAAAATTAATAGATGGACATATTTATTCAAAGATATTAAGATAAAATCCAGCATGAAAGCTTCTTGCAGCAGGTATTATGAATCTCTTTTAATGTACAATTACGCAGAGTATAATGACTCGACAATTTTCTTATAATGAATAAAGCTTTGCAAAAAAAATTTTGTTCTCGAGAAACACTTTTAAAAAGAAAGTGAGAACATTTTATTTAAAATAGTTTTGAATATTTTATATTTCAAGTTTCATTTTTTTTTTTTTTTTTTTTTTTTTTTGTACTTCTGTTAGGGCTTTCCAATAATTGAAGTGCAGGTTTTTCTTATTATCATTGAACACTTTTTTTTCTATTGTTATTATTATTATTATTATTATTATTTTTAGTTATTATCATTAATTATTATTATTCCTATTATTGCGCAATAATTATTTATTATAATTGTTGTTGTTATTATGTATCTATTTTATTATTATATTAGTATATTATTTATTATAATTATGTGTGTTGTTGTTGTTCTTGTTGCTCTATTTGTTGCTGGTCCCTGTTTCTTTCGTCTACCTGGATTGGATAATTTAGTAGGTCAAATCTCAGTTTCTTTGTTTCCTGGTGGAGGTTTTATTTCTGTTGTTGTTATTCAGTTGTTGTTTCTGTTGTCTGGTTGTTTATTTCTTTGCTTGCCTTTTTATTGGTGCTGTTGATTTTTGTTATTGTCAGGTTATGGTTTTGTTGTTGTTGTTCTGTTTTAGTATTGCTGTTCGCAGCTATTAGTTATTATTATATTATTATTATTATTATTATTATTAGTTATTAGTATTATTATGGATTATATTATTATTATTATTATTTATCAATTATTATTAATTATTATTATTATTATTATTAAGTATTATTATATTAATCATATGTATATTATAATTATTATTCATTATATTATTTGTTATTATTATTATTATTTATATATTATTATTATTATTATTATTATTATTATTATTATTATTTATATTATTATTATTATTATTATTGATATTATTATTATTGATTAATATTATGATATTATTATTATTATTGATTGTATTATTATTATTGCTATCACATACTCTTACTGTACCTTTATTCATCTAATTTCAAATAGGCAATTATATTATTTACCCAATGCCCAATTTTCTTTTTACAATTTCGAATTGCTACTTTTTAATGTATATTAATCACATATTTTGAGCTTTAAATATCCTCAAGAGCAATATTTTCTCGCCTACTTTTATTCTTTTATTTGTTTTAAATAAATTTTTAATATTTCATTTATAAAAGTTATTAATATATATATATGATATATATAATATATTATATATTACTATATAATAATATATATATATATATATATAATATATATAGATATATATATATATATATATATATAGATATATATATAAAATAATATATATTAAATATTATATATATATATATATATAGTTATATATATATATACTATATGAATATATTATATATATATCTATATACTATAATACTATATATATATTATATATATATATTAATATAAAATATTATTAAATTAATTGATTTTGCAGGGTAACATCCGCATTCCACACATTATTAAAGAATCCGCATCCCCCCCCATCATCCGCATCCGCATTCCTCGCTTTAGCCCTGCCGCGATCTTTATTGTCAGATTTAATAAAGAATTGTATAATAAAATAAGTATGTATAAATATAATAAAAATACTTAATCTCAACGCTAAGGAAGCGTTCTGAACCATCTTCAAATGAAAATAATGGACGGTCAATTTTAAAAAGAATGAAAGATGTAATAAATCTAAAGCTAGAAAAACTCTTTGGTTCTGTGGAAATAATGACCTTCATACTATTGCCCTTACTTAGAACTTACTTAGAATCCCGTTATAAAGGCAAGTTATTTTTTGTAACACAGAATTAGAACAAGTTAAATCGTCACTTTGTGTAGCAGTTGAAAAACTTCAATGCCGCGATTGTCGTATTATTCGCCACCCTATTAAAAGGAAGAAAACAAAATCTACCAGAACGAACACCTTCTACAACGTAAATCAATAACAGATTCACTGGAAAGCAATTTCTACAGATCCATAAGTGATGAATGAAACACACGCAATATCAAGATGTAGTGCAAATAGATTGAAAACTCATCACCAAGAAAAAAATGCAGCCATCCTATCAGTTGGCTGGAAGTTAAGCAAAATACTTAACCACGCTTGAGTAACTTGCAAGGAAAAATATGTGGCCTGTCCTCCAACTAGTGTTCCAATGAGAGATATTAGCAACGCTTGCCTAATATATGATTTGAAGAGAAAACCAGACTTTCTCAGCTGAAAGGCAGAAAAATTGCCATTGTTTCTCATCAAAGCGCACACCGTTCCTATATTTTATTTCAATACTAGTGCAAAAGTATATAATCCATTGTAAAAGTTCTTTCATTAAGGCGCGAATCTGAGTTTGGGCCGAAAGCAGAGTTTGTTGCGTGGATGCATTTGAGTATGCGCCGTCTCTGTCCCGCACCCTTGTAACACAATTAATAATAGATTGTGGCTAAAACTCGAGATAAATAAAATAAAAATAATTAAATAAATAATAAATAGAATAAATAATATATATATATACTATATATATACTATATTATATATATAGTATATATATATATATATATAACTATTATATATATATCATATATAATTATACATAATATATATATATATATAATATATATACTATATATACTATATTATATATAAATATAATATATACATATTATAATATATAATATATACTATATATATTATATATACTATATATATATATATATAGTATATATATATATATATAATAATATATTATATAATATGCTATATATATATACTATATATATAAATATATATATATGTATATATATATTATATAATGAATATATATATATATATATATAATATATATTATATATATATATATATATATATATCATTATATATATATAATATATAATACTATATATATATATATATATATATATATATATAGTATAATATATTATATCTATATTATAAATATATATATAATATATTATATATATATAAATATATACTATACATTATATATATATATATCTATAGTATATATATAATTCTAATATTATATATTATATATAATATATAGTATATTATATATATATATAATATAGATATATATATAATAACATTAATTATATATATATATATATAATAATATACTAATATATAATTATATAATAATATATATATATATATAACTATATATATAAATATATTATATATATACATTATATATTATATATATAATATATACTATATATAATATTATATATATATAATTTATAATATATATTAGTATATATACTACTAATATATATATATATATATATATAATTATTATATATACTAGTATATAAGACGCAAATATATATATATTATACAATATATATATATATTATATATATATATATATATATATATATAATACTATATATATATATATATATATATATAATATAATATATATATTATATTATATTTATTTATAGTATATTATATATATATATATATATATATATATATATATATAATATAATAATATATTTATATATATATATATATATATATCATATATATATATATATCAAACATACCTTATTTATTCTGCTGATACATCCGCGGATATTAAGATCAAACATCCGCATCCGCATCCGCGGATGCGAAAAAAATGAAATCTGCTTGCATCAACTAATATATATTATATATATTTATTATATATTATACTATATATATATATATATATATATTATAATAATACTATATATATATATATATATATATATATATAGCTATATATATATATAATATATATTATAACTAAAATATGTGTATAAATATATATTATATATATAATAATTATATATATATATATATATAATATATTAATATATATATATAATAATAATATATATATTATTTATATAATATATATATATATATACAATATATAATCTTATTATTATACATATATATATAATATATATATTCCACACCTTTCCCACCAAGCGCTGAGATTGCGGCACAGCCCTATCCTCTGCAAAGCCCCTAAATGCAGATTTGCTACACAGTCTCATCCTTCCTCTATCCAACTCTCATTAGATCTTTACCTCGCCTTCGTCTATCAACACTGCCAACACCATCCCCTCCATCTTCTCTTGCCCGTCTCCAACAGTCTTCTTCCTTACGCTTGCCAGTCATTAGAACTAGCAGGGTAATCTCTCTCATTCTTCTTCGACATGGCAACCACCCCAGCTGTTGCTCTCTACTATCAACCAATCAATGAGCTCTATTCCAAGCTCACGCCTTATTTCCGAATTTCTTCTTCGCTCCCTTCTGTCACTCCCGCCTATCAGGCTTTCAGCACTCTCATCCTCTATGCTGCCACAATCTTGCTTTTTGTTCTGGTTGTAAGGGTCCAAGCTTCCGACTAATATACGAGAGTAGTCTTAGTATTGTTGTTATATATCAAAACCTTTAACATCCCTCGGGTTCATGCCTGTTTTTCAGCAATTCCATGCAGCTGTCCCACAACCCTGAAAACCTGTTTATTCTCCTCCTAATCTCTCGCTATTCCTCCTATCACGTTTACAGTAAACACACTCGGGTACTTTAAATTTATTCCACTCTTTCAACCTTGCCCGCCTCTATCAGCGAGTCAAGCATCTCTTTTCTCTAGCAGCATCTTCAATCACCTCCGTCTTTTCTTTTTTTATTTTTCAATCCGTTCTCTGTTGCAATATGGTCTCCCCACCTATCAACGCCTCGTGCAGCAGTCGCCTCTGTCACTTGCGTCACCACATGCCCTATACCATCTGCATATGCCATATGGTAATTCTAACATCCATCCTCCAACCCACCTCTCGAATCACTCATCCAATGTTATTGATAAACAGCGAGCGAGAGCAAGCACTGCCTCCCTGGTCTACTCCCGCCCCTTCTGTATGGAACCATTTCCCTAAGCCAAACACTGTTCTGACTGCACTCTCTCTTACTAGTGACATAGAGAATACGTATCACTCTTATTAACTGTGCTTTAGTGTTTCCAACATACTGCGCCGATTTCCAAGCGTTTCCCACAACTTCTCCCACGGCCACACAATCAAATGCGCCTTCTCGTAAAGGTTCTATAAAAGCCGCCATAGATCTCTCGCATATACAACTCCCAACTTCTATCAATCAATCACCATCTTCAATGCCTAAATATCAAATCGGTCCGGTTTCCTCTTCCCGGTCCTAAACCATTTTTGGCGCTCATTAAATTATTCTCAACACTTCATCTAAGTCATCCTCTTCCAAAAAGCCTTTTATGTATCTTCAAAGCATTGGGGGCCAGAAAGAGAAGCCAATACCCACGCCTCATAGTTGAACACTCACAACTCATCTCCGCATCTTAAATACTAGGACATATTATTGCCCTGCTCCCCCATTCCGCCTGGTAACCCTTTCGCTATACACAACCAATCGTTGTGAACAAAAGTACGTCCACAATCTCACTGCATCCTGATCGACCCTCGACCCTTCCCTCCCGTCTAACATATATTCAGCAAGGTAATCTCGTTCTCAATACTGTACTACATTCACCATTGACTCACTCTCATATTCCAAAAAAAAAATATACTACTATATAACTTGCGATGATATCCAGTCTCATCCACAAATGATTATGTGTCTGTTGTCATTTATTGGAGTCCTTCATATACACAATACTTTTTGTTAGACACCCGTAGACGTGCACCAAATAACATAGGATATAGACTCACTCACCGACCTGGGGAGTACCTGAGTAACCAGGAGCAAACGCGGGACCACATATCACCAAGTAGATTTACAACCAGAAAAGGGGGAACGGAACTATAAGCTTTATATGAGTTAACTATATTAAGCGCTAGGGTGCAACAAAAAAAAGTCAACGTCAATGTAGAGGGGATAAAAGCGACAAAAAATCAACAGTAGGCATGGTCCTTTACACGAGTACATGACCTATATGGTAATTCACAGAGGTAAGGCTATAACTCACATAATAGCAATATTAGATACATTATATATATATATAAAAGGTATAAAAGTACCATAAGTCAAAACAGTAGTTATAATATCTTTAGTGACTCGCATAAACGTCCTTAAATAGGTGATATAGTACAAAGAAGGAGAGAGTATGAGTGAAGGAAGTACCTGACGGTAGAAGGCATAAAAGGATAAGGTATATGAAACTAATAGTAAAGTGAGTCACAGGAATACGCTACACACAGTAGACAGCATACGGCAGTCAATTAAGTAGGTAGCGCCGGCAGATAGTAAACTAGACTCATAGGCCTCATGGTATTAGGTAGGGTTAGGAATATTATATATATATAATATATTATATTATATATATATATACGTTATATTTATACAAGATCAATTTTTTATTTTTTTTTATGTTAAGTAGTCAACCAATCACACGAGGCTAGAATAAGCGATACGTATTAGTGAGGATTTACATTATAATATGATAAGCTTAGTACTCAATCATGTAGTCCTCAAAATTAATCACCTAATAGTATTACTTATTATATATAGTAATCAAGCACGTGTTAATCAAAAATGATTCTTTAACCCATAAAAGTAGGTTTATATATATATATATTGATGATTTAATTTAAGACTCAATAATTATGACTTTAGTCTCGGTGAACAATAAATGAGGTGATATTAAATAGTTGGACAGTAATTCAATGAATAACATACTATATTTTGATGAATAACAAATAAGCTTGATCAGCTGAAAATAAAATGCCACATCATAATTTGAAACAAGACACTCACCATTGATACATTATGGATGAAAGTAGCGAACCCTCGAAGGACAAGTAAAAAGTATAAGTCAAAATTGTTAACAGTTAAGGTAACGATAGAGAGGTTATAGTGACTCTCCATCTCGAATGTAGCTGCTAGAATAAATCCTCTCAAGGAGACTTAGGTGAAGGAGAGCTGCTATACTTTGTCAGTTTGAGATTAGCAGTGGGTACACACATAGCCCTCTCTCAACGAGATTTATCTATTGGATGAGATCACTAGAGAGAGCGTCTGAAACCAAAGGGCAATGAGGTAGCCACCACCAAGAAAATGCGGTCTGTGATCAGCCCAAGACGAGAATATAAAAGATTGTTTCCACAGATGTTCAAGAAGAGGATAGAACAGAGGTTTGAAGTGAGCTCGCGCAAATCCTCACGGGCTATGTGCAAGAAAAAACGGGTTTTTATAACATTAGTAGATCTATTATATTTGTTAAAGAGATTAAATGCAGCTGTTTTTGTTAAAAAGGCTCAAAGATGTCTTATATGTTTTTATTTTATGCTTAGGTATGCAAGATCCTCACACTTACCTCTCTATGAGTCTCAACGAGTTTATTTATTATTTTAGAATAGGAGATATGTAAATATTATGAATAAGGGAGGTTCATACCGTGAGGCTTTCATAATTGCTTACTACCAAGTAGCCGCGATTCAATAGGTCCTAAAAGCTATATACTTGAGACCAATAATTAATTTACGTATCATTAGATACGAATAACGCTTGTTATCCATGGCTCTTATATTACACCATAATTATTATATCTGACGAAGTACACATAATAAGATTTTTATGAGGTCATTGCGCTTCCTCCATATTATGAATAAGTATATTAGGTATATATATGTAAAGAACACGGTTCAGGTAGGGAGCATTAAATATGGTAAAATATAAGCTTAACCTTACAAGTCACGTAATCAGAGATAATGAGAGTTCACATGGAGTGATATGAATTTGCACCCTTAGTATTAATTCAAATTAAATTTATCCAATATTATTGGATGATAATTGACCTAATATAAGTATTCTTTATAACTACCAACTACGTAGTGAAATTGAGGACAATAAAATGAGGATCTTTCTAATAGAAATGGAAATTAATTTATTCATAATATTCTTATGATACTAGAATAACAAAAGACGAAGCTATCTGGAAATGAAAAAACTATTACTCCATGGATTTCCGGTTATAACAGGTGGTATATCTAAAGAACGTAGGAGAGGTCGTGATAGAGAGAAAAAATGAGATAACGCTAGCCAACAGAGGTTATTATGTCATGATATGATGTCGGAAGATATAATGTGAGGAAAAGGATCCCGATCAGATACGAATCACATATATCTTTTAACAACATCATAATTAGTTGCTAAAGAGAAGTCGTTTTCCTGCTATTTGGAGCTAGGAGTTATGGTGATAGAGGAAGGAATGGATAACAACAAAGTAATCACTACAAAGTGAAATTAGTATGATTATTGATTTTGTGTTGAAGATGAAAGAAAGTGAATGGCTTGAAGTAACGATGGAGGTATAAACAGTGAGGGGATGTAGGAAATACTAAAAAAGAAAATAGCGTGGCGAATTATCACGCGTAAATCACGATATATATGTGTTCGTGATAGATGAAGATTAAGTTGTAATAGGAAGAATATTTGGAATGAGTGCAGAGAAAGGTAAAATACGTGTATAGGGAATGTTAGCGGATAGCCAGGGGTGATGGGAGATTGCAAAGGTGGTTATAAATATAAAGTACGAGATTAGTTAGTGAAAACACACTAGTACATGCCAAACGTATATGAGGCAAACCCGTTCCCGATAAATAAATGTGTGATATATGAAATGCGCTGCCAAGGAACGCTCGGCCAGAGAAAAAAGATCAGTTGGCAAAAATTGTGACCATGCAAGACATACGTGAAACTGAATAGATAAATCTGGAAAAGCAAAATGAAGGAAGCAATTGTTAATCTTAGTGAACAAAAGAAAGATATGTGTGAGGTGTGTATTAAAAAAGTAGAATGTAAGAATGATAACAGTGAACCTACTCAGAATAATGAATAGGGGATGGTGTTTTATTATTAGATAATGGAATATAGTATATAATACATAGATAATAATATATAATGAGTGATAGGAGTATGTGAAGGTAAATAGAAACACTTTTGAAAAATCTGAAAAATAATATATTTAAGAAATTGTGCTATATTATAAAAAATGATAGAAATGAAAGACAGTGATAATGACTGTGTGATAGTAGGGTTGAGATGGTGTCAAGAAGGGAATAGGTATTTTTGGGGATAGGAGAGTTAATTAATAGCAAGAGGAGAATATATAATGGGATAAGAAGTTGAAGAATAAGATTGAAGGAATATTAGATCTGCAGGTATAGATGAAATTACGTGCAAAAGTATAGGATAGAGAAAAAATTATAACTGGGTGAATTAATTTAATCTAAAGAAGGAGGCAAGATGGTTATTGATTGGTTGTTGAAAAGTTGTGTAATAAAGCGTTTAGGAGGGTATGAGTTTCGAAGGAGTGGATAAGGAGTATAATACAAGTAATAGTACACCCTATTAAAAAAGTAGGTCTAAGGAGATTTAAAAGGGAAACTGTAGAATTTATTAGATAGTAGTATTTAATTAGTTTATTGATATTGTAGGGAAGATATATATATGATATTGACGATTTTGGTCGAAAGATAGTTGTTCGTCGAAGTGGACTAAAGGACTGATGTGCGTGAAGAAACAATGAGTACTAGTTTGAGGTAAGTAAGATAGAGAATATATATTATTATATATATATAAATATTTATATAACATAAATTCTATAATTATATTATATAATTAAGATTGTACTCATGAGATCAAATAAATATTCCTTTATTGAACATCATTATTGAAGATAAGTTAACATTATATATAAAGATTTAGTGTGAGGGAAGAGTAAGAATAAATATGAGTATTTAGGTTTTTATGGATTTTAAACAGACGTACAATAGGATTAAGGTATTAATGTGTACTTCTATCTGTAGTACAGTGATATTAGAATTTAGTTAGTAGCTAGTCCAAGTCTATGTTAATTTTAGGTTTAGTAAGTTTTTGCTGTTCCGTCTTTTTGTGTGCGAATTTTTCGCACAATTTTGTAGCTTAACAATTTGCCTTAAATATATTTGTATCAATATATGTATATCACTTGTGTACGTATTTTCTTACAATATCTAGTTCAATATTCAATTGTTTCAATTGTGACTTTGACGCTCGTAGCCTAATCTTTGGTATTCAGTTTGGCTCGGTTTTCTTTCAGTTTTCGGTATTCTTTATTATTTAGAGCGACAGAGTCGCAAAGGCGAGGGCTGAGGTTCTATAACCGTCCGGATCCTAGGTAGCAATTACCTAGAGAAGTTCCCCCCCTAGAATAGGGCTATGTCCGTGAGGTGCGAACTAAAAAATAAATAAAAAGAAAAATAAATACCTTCTTTCGAATAAAAGTGCTCTCTTGTATTAATAACCTCCTCCCACTTGAATTGAGAGAGTCCTCTAGTGTGAATTTTATCATTACAAGAGAGAAGAGAGTATCCTCTACTATTAATTCTTTCATTCGACTGAGTGTGTCCACTAGTATAAATATTGATTATAGTGTATAAATGATTATGGTAATGATGCAGTGTTACCGGTTGTTAGAAGAAGTTTTTTTTATATAGTTGTAAACTCTAAATGCAAGGAAGGTGCTGGTGACTAATGCAAAGGATTTTAAGGTGAGAGTGTAAACCATAGTACAAATTTACTTATAGTGCTCACCTACTATTGTGTCTTCTTATGTAAGAATACTTTCGCACCTTATAAAGACTTACTAAAACTTATTAAAGATAATGATGTTATGAGACTATGGTCGGAATAATGAAGTATATGACTCTAAAGTTCCTTGTATATAGATTCAAGATGACAATCTATAGGGCAATAGCTATGGATAGTAGTAAAGAAATTTAGATAAAATTGAGGATAATTATATTATATATATAATGAGTAAACATAATATTGAAGAGAGTTGTATTAGTGATTGTTATTGAGAAGAAAGCGTATATAGGAATAAACAGAATAAGAGGTAATTAAAAATATAAAAGTATGTTAGAGTATAATGGTATATTGGTACATTTAATATATAGTAGGAAAGTATATATATTCAATTATCATTATAATTATAGAATGATAGTATATATTCGAGTTTATTATTAATAAAGCGGTATATATAAATATATATTGTCATATTAATGTTAGTTATAAGCGAGTGAGTTAGTTGTTATATAAAAGGGTCAGACACAAAATAGGTGTATGTAAGTGTGATAAAAGTGTAGATATTGAGATAGTCTAGCTAAAATACTATATATAATCAGAAATTATGTTATATATATCATGTATATAAAGGACTAGAAATGTGATAAGTATATTGTGTAAGTAAGTGCTAGATGAATTATAATAGGTGCATATATAATATAAAAGAGAGAGAGAGTGGTAGTTGGTTTCTATATATATATATATATATTATATTATATATTAATATTATAGTATATATATATATTATTATCTGAGTGAGAGTGCGTATATATATTATACCCAAATACTGAGAGATCATATAAGGTGATGAACCACTATACACTGACGATTTAACTATACTCATTAAGTGATGAGTAGGTATCACAGTCGCCGTTCACTCATATGAAAAGACTGTTATATATTAATTAAATGCTATGGTGAATATATTAGTAGTAGAGTGGATTTTCTGTAAGTCATATGCGTAAACTATGACGTAGGTTTCCTATATATATATATAATACTTACTATAATATTAATGTTATAACAGTATAATATAAAATAAAATATATATATATTAATATATATATATAAATAATATATATATTATAATATAAATAAGAGGGATAGCTATAGGTAAGAGCTGGGGTTTTTCTTTTATATACAGAACTTTTTAGATATACATATTTCATTCTTAATATTCTGCTTATTTCATTCATGTAATCTCTTGTTTACGCTAAACTATATAACTTACCACACAATACATATCATTTAGGTATAGTACTAGAGAAAAATGGTGAGTTAGTAATAATGATAATTAAAATATATATATATATATTATATATATATATTATCAGTAGTGTTTGGAAGCGAGTGTAGTAGATATTTATAATGAAATAGTATATATAGTATATCATATATAATAAATAAAATAAAGATTGAGTGGTATCTATATATATTAATTAATATTAATTATTATATATATTATATATATTATATATATAAGCTTAATTATATATAATATTATATATGGATATAAAAAAAATATATATATATAGAATTATTTATTAATGTATAGAAGATATTTCAAATTACCTTTTCATTATTAATATAAATATAAATATTATAATATACTAATTAATATATATATTATATATTATATAAGTATAATATAATAATATATTAATATATATATAATATATATATATATATATAATATAAATAGTATATATATTAATTAATATTTAATAGTATATATATAATATATATAATATAATAATAATATATAGAATATATATTAATCATATTAATATATAATATATAAATAACTATTGAATGAGAAGTTCAGAACAATCCAAGAAAGCAAGTTTAATGAATATAATGGATATCTTATATTATTATAAAATCTTTATATATATAACAACAAATTTATCAAGAGTAATGAGACTACTATTATAGATAATGCAATATAACATTCAATTTTTAAACATATAATATACATATATGATTTAATTGGAATTATATAAGTTAGTCTAAAAGTAGAACCTTTAATAAAAATTGACATTTGAAAAATTAAATTAATATGAAAAAAATATTATAGATTAAATTTAAAAAAATAAAGCAAAAAAAAAAACAAAAATATTGGCATTTTGATTTTATATTTTATATTTATATAAAAAAAAACGGTTCATTTTTTTATAAAATATAATAAATACATTTTTTTTTTTAATTACCTATACATACTATACCTTATATAGTTCCAAATCAATAATTATTAATAGGTTGAGTATATAGATGTATCTCTTTACTGCCTATACATATTAATATATATATATATATATATATATATATATATATATATATATATATATTTATTATACATATTAATAATATATTAGTTAATATATATTAATATACATATATATAATATATAAATATATATATATATTAATATATATATATATATATAATATTATAATAGAATATATATATATAATATATATATTAATATATAATAGTATATTAATATATGATATAATATATATATTTATAAATATAGTTGATTAATTTACTTGTTAGTTGTCAAATTATATGTTGTTCAGCAAAGCTGAGTATATAAAGTAATTATCTATATCCCCACACCCGTTGATTCTGATATAGTTAAAGGTAGTTATTATACTATACTTTTAATTATTTTATAAAATTATATATAACTATTATATATACAATAAAATGATAAAAAGGTGACTGGAATGAAATAATATAAGATAAAGTAGGAGATTTAAATAAGATATATATATATTATACAGTAGTTATAAGGTAAAGTGAGTGGGAATACCAGTGGGGAAACTAAAAAAGGAAATGTTATTTATCACTTTCTATATATATTAATAATGAAATTTGTTATTAATAGAAAATAGTTATCCTATATCACTACAACTGAAAGAATTTCTACTTTATCTAAATAAAATAATAAAATTAATTAATTTATATTATATTTATTATCATGTATTATATTATAGTTATTATATTTAATTGTTTAATTATATAACATTATTATTAAATTAATTATACTTTATAATTAATGTTCTTTTTGATTATTAGTTATTACTCATTAATTAATATTTTATATCATTGGCCTGTAATATATTAATTAATTTATATAATTATTATAATGATTGATTTTATAATTTATTTTGATTAATATTTAATTTATTAATTAATATATTAATTATATAATTATTATTTAATTTTATATTATTATTAATTATAATATTATATATTATTATTATTTATATTTATTATTATTTAATTATATATTAATATATATATTTATATCTATATTTCGATCATTATTATAATTATTCATTTAATATATATATTAATATTATATTTTATATATAAATAATTTATCTATTATTATATCATATTTTAAAATACATTATTTGATATCATTTTTTATTTATATTATTATATATTATTATAATATTATAATATATTATAATATTATATTTATTATGATTGATTATATTATATATATCATAACTTATACAATGTAATTATACATATAAGCTATAATTAAAATTATATTTACATATAATTGATAGTTAAAAGTTAAAATATATAATAATAGATAATTTTGTTATATAATATTTATATTATTATATTGATATTAATATTAATTTATTATATATACTTAATTTATATATATATATTAATATTATTTTATTAATATAATGTAATTAGTAGTGTATATAGATAATAGGCAACAAACAGGATGTGCTAGTGTATGAATAAAATAAATATGTATATTATTATCACCTTGATATAGGGAATAAGATTATGTAATGAGCCTGTGAAGCGAATTAAGATGTGGCTCACAGTACGTTCTTATGACACGAATAGTTATATATATACTCCGATTTAAATATATGTGCGCACCCATTCAACACAGGTACTATACTTCGCGAATTAAATTAAAAATAGTGTTGAAGTTAGGTCTTAGTTGTTCACCGTAGATCTCCCGTCTGTTAGGGCTTGTCCTCTACATTGAAAGCACGGAAAATCGGAATCCTTTGTCTGCTCCTGTGTCTGCTCGTTCCAAAATAGCTTCTCATTTCATACTCTACATCTCT
This sequence comes from Trachelipus rathkii, assembly GCA_015478945.1. NCBI lineage: Eukaryota > Metazoa > Arthropoda > Malacostraca > Isopoda > Trachelipodidae > Trachelipus > Trachelipus rathkii. The sequence continues at coordinate 61,241 of JABUQX010090919.1, forward strand.
CACTCTTCTCTCTATCTCATCTTTAGTTCTCTCTCCACACTACTCTCTTCTTCTCATCATCATCGCTCTACTGTACTCTCTGCTCTTTGCACCTCTCCCCCTCTCTCGTCTCCTTCTCTCTCTCTCTCTATCATACAAATACGTGTCGCGCGGTCCCATCGCTACTTTTTAGTATCCATAGAAATAGTATCCCTGACATCATTCATCCTTACCTCCATTCTCTCCATACCATACTCACTCTGTCTCTGATCTGTCTCTACTTCTCTGTAAATCTGTACATAGTATATGCTCTTTCCGATTATAGGGATATACTAGGCATCATCCTCTTATTTACATACAATTAATCTTCATAACGTCATCGTCGTGCATATCTTCTCTTCTCACTCTTCTCTCCTCTTCTCTCATCTCCTCTATCTCCTCATTCGTCTAGACACACAAGAGTATCCACATGGTATCTATATTTCATTATCACATCTACATTTATTTACATTTATAATATTTTAACCAGTAGCCAAATATTTTGAATTACATTAAAATCTTTTTAAAAAATTTTTTATCATTATCAGTCAAAAAAAAAAAAATAGAACCTTCAGAAACGTAGAAGCAGAATCATAGACGTCTTAATCTAGTCCAGAGGGAAAAGAAATAAATAAATTAAATATCCAGAAGTTAAATAATAAAATGATAATAAATAATAATAAATAATACTAGATAATACAGTAATATATTAAATATAAAAGAGATTATTATTATTTTATTAAATTATACAATAAGGTAATAATTAAATAATTAAATAATATAATACATAATAATAATTAATAATAATAATAATATAATGAATAATTGAATAATATAACGCGAAAATATATCATAATAACTCGATCTAAAAATCATAAGAAGGTTTCGAAAATAATCTTAATAAATTGACTTTAATAAAATATATAATAATAATATAATAATAAATAATAATAAGTTAAATAATAATTAAATATAATATATAATATATAAATAGATAATAATAATTAATAATTTAATATAAGTAAAGCATAATTTATCTCACCATTGTTACTAAATAAGTTCCTTAATTACTAATCTTTATATACAATAATATCTACTAAGGAGATAATGATAAAAACACTGCATTATTTACTACATAATACTCAAAATATAGTGTTTTCTGTAATTTTGATGGGGGTGATTCCTGTTTAAACGTTTATACATGTTAAACAAATTTAAACTTCATTTTAAGATCTACTAGATGCATTTAAAGTAGGGGCCTCTTTTTGACTTTATAAGAGAGAGATTAAGTCGTCAATTGGTTATTGGCCTTATAAGGGATACTAATGATATCTCTCACATCATTTCTTTCACTACCAAAGATTAGGTTGTTACGTTATATCGAATTTTTTTTATCTTTTCGCTTTCATTCGTCAAATACATTTAATTAAATTATCAAATAATAATATATAATAAATTATATAATATTAAATTAAATTATAATGTATAATAATTAATTATAAATGATAAAATATATAATAATAATATAATAATAATAAATAATAATATAAATAAATATATTGAATAAATTAAATGATTAATAATAAATAAAATAATAAATAAAAAAATAATAATTAAAGAATTAAAACCTTTAAGAATAAAAATATTTTGGATAATAACATATAATAGATAAATAATAAAAATTTAATTTAATAATATAAATAAATAAAAAAAATAAATAATAATAATAATAAATTTAAATAATTAATATAATAAAATAATAATAAATATAATGAAATATAATAATAATTAATAATGAATAATGAAATGAGGATGAAATAATAATAATATAATAATATAGTAAATATAAAATGAATTATAAAAAATATAAAAATTAAAATAAAAGATAAAAATATAATAAGTAATAATAATAAATAGATAATAATTGAATAATAAATAAAATAATAAATAATAAATATTAAGTAAATAATAATGAAATTATTAAATATAATAATTAAATAATATAAAAATATATTTAAATAATATATAATAAGAATAAGTAAATAATAATAATAATAAATATATATAAATAATAATAATAATTAATAATAAT
>JABUQX010090920.1:0-19936 GCA_015478945.1 Trachelipus rathkii
CTATAAACTAACTATAATATAATTCCTACAGTTTCCCCTTATCTCCCCTTAACCTTATATAAGGGTACTGTTTACTGCTCTCCTCCAATCCCTCGGAACTATACCCTCCATAAACGCTATATTATACCAACTTCCAAATTCATCATCACCAACTCCGTCTCGTTCTTGAATCTTTTCAAACCAGTAATTTCATCTATACCTGTAGATCTACCCTCTACTTTCTCACTCTACCCCATTACCCTCCTCTTTGCTAATGACCTCATCACAAAATACCTATTCCTTCTTGCACCATCAAACCCACATACATTCCACTATCACCTCTTCATTACTGGTAATGTTATACAGATTTTTCGAAGAGTTCTTTCTACACTCCCCTCACAATCATTTCATCAGTTGCTAAAAGCCACATTCCTATTCAATTATTCTAAGCAGGTTCCCATTATTCTCATTCCCTTAACCTTTCGCGATCCTCCAGAAGAGCTTCTATTCCGCTATTGCAAGTCCCCATTCATACCTCCTTCCAAACTGTCATTTACTCTTCTTTTTCTCCTAACGTATTTCTTTACAAAATCTTTTCCTAATATAATAATTCCAAACATCTTTCTTTTGAACTATATATATACATATATATATAATATATATATATATATATATTATATATATAATATATATAATAATATATATATATATATATATATATATATATATATATTAAATATATATATATATAAATATATATATATAATGGGGCGGTATGCAGGATTTCATTTAGGGGGGGGCAAAGTTGAGCGAATATTACATACATATATATATAATATATTATATATATATATATATATATATATATATATATATATATATAGATATATAAAAATACAACTTATAATTTATATTAATATATATATATATATATAATATATATATCTCGATTAATGTACTTTTTTTCAGTTTTTCTACTAACAAACCCTTAAAAACGTCGTCCTGCAAACATTAGGTTCAGTTTTTTATTTCGTCAAGATTTTGGGGGGGGGGCAAGTGCCCCCCCCTGCCACCCAACATATATATTATATAATATATATATATATATATAATATATATATATATATAATATATATATAGTATATAAATATATATATATATATATATATCATATATATATATATATATATATATATAATTAAAATTAGCCACGGTCCCAGCCGATTTTCATGAAATGCTTAAAATGACTGAAATGAAAAAAAAAAACAAGAAAAAAGCAAAAAGAAAACAAAACAAGAAATGTCCCGGAAAATTTATGAAGGCGCAATATAACAAACGCATGGCACACGAACATTTGTCTAATGGGGGGAGACCCATGCGTGAGGGGAAATATTATATAATAAAGCCTCCGGCAGTTATAAAGCTCGGGGGAAAAGAGTAAGATTTAGTTTTGTAGTGTTATAAAATATACAAAATTAGGAGACGTCATGCTTTTTTTTCAAGGCGTCATTCTGATGGTTTAATTTTACGTTTTCCTTTCATTATAATTTATTTCAAACATTTCCTGTAAGTTTTACGAAAATTGGGCGGGGTCGCCTCTTTTGATATTACTTCCATAGTCAAATGTTATAAATATGAAATTTTTGAGACTTGATAACTTTATTCAGGGTATTCTCTTGATATATATTATATAAATATATATATATATATATTACTATATATACTATATAATATATATATATATATATATATATAAATTATATATATATATACATATATAATATAATATTATTCAGTGTTATCTTATAATATATATATATATATATATATATATATATATATATATAGTAGTGTTGCTTTGAGGTTTTGTGAATTCATTATTAAGCTGCTTATTGGTATTGTTGATATTGACAGATTGAATTTATTTTCCATTTTTCAATATTTATATATGGTTGAACAAAAGGGAGGTTAAAGGGAGGCAAGGACTGCCCCACCCACCCTTTAATCGGATATGGGGTGTAAGGGTGGGCTAATGTTTTGTTACTTTTTCTCCTCCCTGATATAGATGCTGCCTGCAGAGGTCTTCCGATCTAACAATATGGTTCTTAAGGCATATCCTCTGGAACCTTTTAGTATTTCACGAGTAACATTATTTATGGATTAGCTCTCATTCTTTTTTTAAATTTTAAGTAAGTTCTTCTGAAGAAGACTGAATCTCAGACGTTTGAGTTCCTCCACACCAAGCGTTGTTCTTTTTCTCTTTCTTTTCTCTATCCTTAAACGTCATTTAAAGATATATGTTCTCAGCTAAGTGTTTCTAATTTCAAGGTTTGCTGATTAGATTCTAAAGCCGATATTCTGCTAAAATTTTGTTTTGTTGATTTATCTCCTAAGTCTACTGACTACTTCGAACCAGAGTTCATTCTCTGGTCTTCACCTTTCTCTGAATCCTCATTTTATGTGATTTCAAGTGCTCTCTTCAGGTACTCAAAGTTCATCTGGTAGACTCGTATACAATTTCTATTTAAAGAACACAAACAATCTGAAGGAAATGGTGCAACATTATTTCGTTTCCTTGATCGTTTTAGAGAAGATGAACTCAACATACTAGACCTTATTTTTTATTTTTCCAATAATACTAAAAACTTGGTTCTCTCGATCATATCGTCTCTGCATACTCTTCTATTATTCAAGTCTTCTGCTGGAAAGAACCGAGCCCGGCGAGTAGGCTCTTCGTTGTTGCTAACTGGTCAGACCAGCAATCGAATATCTTTGATTTCACATGGAATAAATGTTGCCCTTTTTCAGTGTCATTGGCTCAGTTGAGATTATATAATCTTTGTGGTTTCTCTTCATTCTACACTCTTAAAGATATTTATCAAAAACTCTAACTTTCCATTCCCTCTTCCCCATTTCTTATTACTTCCAAGAATAACACTGCTCATACCCTTACATTAAAGCTCGAACTCTTCTATCATTTATTGAATTATTACGTTTAGACTATTGTTCCTTCTCAACCTCTCCTTCCACTCGTTTTAAAAACCACATAGTAATTAAATAAGTGGGAATCTTCATTGAATAATGAATAGGGATAGTGCAATGGTGACTGAAGAAGTGGACGGGAGGAGAGTGTGGATGGAAATACTTCGAAAATTTACATAACATTGACAGTGATGAAGAGATGATGACGAATGTGTGTGGGTTTGATGGTGTAAGAAGAAGTAATTATTTTGGGAAGGAGGTAATAGATAGAGTGAGGAAGTCGATGAATGGTAAATTAGGAGGTATAGATAGAATAACTAGGGAAATGATAAAGAATGGAGGTGAGATTGTGCTAGACTGCATGAATAGGAAAGTTGTATAACAGAGCGATTGTAGAAGGCTCAGTTCTGAAGGACTGGAGGAGAGCAGTGATAGTACCTTTGTATAAGGGTAAGGGTAATAAGGGGAACTGTAGAAACTACAGAAGAATTATTTCAATAAGTGTCGTAGGAAAAATATATGCTGGTATTTTGGTTGAAAAGTGTGTGAGATGACTGAGGGGCCGATTGTTGAGCAACATTGTGCATTTAGAAGTGGTAGAGGATATGTAGATCAAATTTTTACATTGAAACAAGTGAGAGAGAAATGAGAGAGAAGAAGAACAAATGTATTTAGCATTTATGAACTTGTGACAGTCGCATTGATATATGGAAACTGCTGCGGCGAGTGTTTAGTGATATTGTGGTATTGGTGTTAGGTTTTGAATGAAATAAAAATATGTTATGGGATAGTGAAACGTGTGTGAGCTAAATGAGAGTTGAAAGTGATTGGTTTAATATTAGTAGCGGAGTGGAGGTAGGGATGTGTTATGTCTCCCTTGGTTATTTCAATATTGTATACTGATGGGGTATGAAAGTACTTAGGGGTTGGGGGGGGGCAGGGAAGGTGTTGGAAACGATGGAGGAAATGGAAAGAGTAAAGGGTCCCTGCTATTTTGTATGCTCATGGCGATTTTGTTCTGTGTGGGGGAAATCTTAAGAGACCGTTTTAGAGGATTTGGTAGACCGTGTTGGCAGGGGCGTATAAAAGTAAATGTAGATAAGAGTAAGGTTATGGTAGTGAGTGAAAAGAGTCCGCGGTGTGAAAGTCATGTTTAGAATGGTGGAGCAACTGGAAGAAGGTATCAGAGTTTAAATAATTAGGTATATGGTGTAATGAAAATTGAAAATGGACCAATGCAGAGTGTGGTAGGAAGTTGTAAATGGTAGGTAGGTGGCGAGTGCAATTAAATTCTAAGTGGATGTAAAGGGAGTGCAATTAAATCCTTGGTGGATGTAAAGGGACTAGGTTTTGAGTGCGCTAGGGTTTTGCATAAGAGTATGTTGTTACCTGTGTTAATGTATAGTAGTGAAATTATGGGTTGGAATAAGAGGTACAGATCTAACTTACAATGTGTCCAGATGGACAATCTTAGGGGCGTGTTAAGTGTGAGAAGAATTGATAAAATGAGGAATGAACACATTAGGGAGTTGAATGTGTGAAGAAAGGCGTAAATGAGAGAATAAACGAGAGGTTGCATTGAGATGGGTTTAGTTTATATGGAAAGGATGGAATTGAATAGCGGGGTTGGCTAAGCGGATGTATATTGCGTGAAGTAGTTCTGGGTACCGACGGGTGTGGAAGACCGAAGAAAAAAGTGGATTGATCAGTAAAGGAATGCCAGAAGGAGAGAAATGTGAATTTGGGCAAGAGGCGTATAGAAAGGTACATGAACAATATTAGTGAGTGACGGAGTTCTGTGAGGGGATATGCTTGTGGGCTTTACTCAGGGGATGAACCCACATTTGAACGAGATACCACAGTGGAATGGTTTTCTGGTCGCCGTCCTCTTGAAAACCCTTGGTTGGATTTTTCTGACTGCGACGAATTCCCTCTAACTTGAGGGTATAAATGGGGACTGAAAATTGCCCTTGTTCTTTTTCTATCTACTTTTATATTCCGGTGCTAGATGAAGTCAAGAAGATGGTGGAAAAAAACCGCGATGATGATAATGATGATGAGATAATTATGATATAATATTATATATATATATTAATATATATTATATTATATATATATATATATTATATAATATATATATATATATATATATATATATATTTATAGTAATAATATATTAATAATATATATATAATATAATATATATATATATATAATAACTTAACTTTGAGCAATCATTCGGTAGGAGTCATTCAGCGTAATGGGACAATCAGCAAAGTGCATGTTATTGGGCAGCTGAAGTTTGAGTCGGTATACATTGGCAAAAACCTCTCATCAAAGCAGAAGGAAGGTGGGCATTCTTGTTGGATTTCCTTCAAAAGTGCAATAAATAAATACCTAAGTAGAAAAATAGAAAAAGTTTTTATTAGTGTGAACAATGGAAACAGGAGGACTTGAATTTAAAAAAAGTTTCTTAAAATGAAAAAAATAACATACCGAGCTCAACCTCCTAACTAGAGTTCTGTCCCTTTTACCTGTGTTTTCAAAGGCTTTTGCAAATATCTATCCGTAAACAGGATGATTGGAAACATCTTCAGACTCTTATCTCAGGTTCATTATGAACTTTTCACAAAAGAACGGGGCTTTCTACTGGTAAGTGAACTTTCGTTCATATATTTCTTTTCCTCTTGTTTATTGCTCTGTAGCATTTCTGTGTTTAATTTCTTGTGTGCGCTGAACATGGTCAAAAATTTTTTCGATAATGCTGGAAAAAGTTCGTTGGGCATAAAATCTAACCATCTCTTCTGTTATTTTTCTTATTTCCTTTCTGTTATTTTCAATTATCAGAAACTCGTTGAAGGGGCAACAATTGTCTTCGAATCTATAGACAGTGATGTCTCTTCTGTTATCTTAAAAAGCTGTTCAATTAACCACTCCTTTCAAACTTTACATTAAATCTTTACCACCTTTATCAACTTTAACTTAAGTTGATGATTTTATAAACCGTTTAATTAACTAATTTACGTTTTCGAAATGACGTTCCAATTAACTTAGGCGCAAGCACATTCATTTCCCCCCGAATTTTATATATATATATATATAATATATATATATAATATATATATATATATATTTAAATATATATATATTTATAATATATATATAATATATATAATATATTATATAATACTATTATATATATATATATATATATATATACCACCCTCCATCACCACTTGGGAGTTGACGACCTCAGGTGGTGGGGTTGGTGTTGTCACGAATTACCTGCCTATTCTGATGCCGTCTTCTTTCTTCCATAAATTTCTGCAGCCTACGCAGTTTTAAAGCAAATTTCTACTTTATGGAACATCAACCTCTCTTCCTTCAAACTACTCATCTGCTTATTCTTAGGCCCCGAAACTCAGTTGTTTGGGTATTCTGGTAAATTATTGGTATTCTGGTACTTATTGATATTCCTCAATTTTCAGCCGACGGCGGTTGTTGTGCCTAAGTGGCAATGATATTGTTTATTCTCGTGGGTCTGATTTGGAGTCTTACGAATTTTTTACCTTATGATGACTCAAGCTATCCTGTGAATATACAACTAAATTCATCTGTTTTGTATTTCTGTCTCCTAACTCAACTGACTATCCTGAATTCTTCATGTACTTTTTCTCTAAATTAGAACACAGTCTCTCTTCTTCACCTTTCTCTGAAATTGTCATTCTTAGTGATTCCAACGTCACCACGGCCAATGGCTTTCCTCTAATTCTCAAAATACAGCTGATGAACTTGCCTAACACCTTTCTATCCAGAATGATCTCGAGCAGTTAGCGAGATCCCTTCTCGCATCCGTGATCGTCATGGAGATGAATCCAACATTCTAAACCTTGTCCTAACCTCTAACCCTTCTCCTTGTCCTGTTAAACTCCTTCCTCCTTTGGGTACCCCAGATTTTCTCAAGTCTTCTGCAGGTAAGGCCCCACCCTACGGCGAGGAAACAATGCTACTAGCTTGTCAGACTTACTGTGTACTTCTTTGATTTCCCATGGAATGACTACTGCTTCGGTGGAAGGGATTCATCGGAGTGTCCAGAGCGCATTACCGAGGTAATTTTCTCTGACATGGAGGCGTACATTCCATATTCTTTTCCTTCAACTAAATCTAAGAAACCTTGGTTGAGCTTTGCCTTCAGGAATTACAGTCGTTTTCAAACTCCAGAAACTCACGCAACTTATATTTCATCCGAGAATCATTCAAAATATATTCTCCGCGACACCACAAACTCTTCTCTCCTTAGAAAATGCAATAATCTTACTGGTTCCTCTTCTTTAAGTCCTTTCTGGCATTTTGCCAAACAAATGTTAGCTCTAACTTTGGTTCTTCCTTTTTCCCTCCTCTAATATCTTCCGACGACACAACTGCCGTTTAACCTCCCGCTAAAGTTGAACTTTTCGCTCAAGCCTTTGCTCTTGATCTCACCTTAGCCGATTCTGGAGCTATTCCTCCTTCATCAACTCCCTCTAACTTATATAGGCCTAATATAGCAATTTCTTCTAAAGATATTATTTCTGCTCTCTCTGAACTTAACACTAGGAAGGCGTATGGTCCTGATGATATTCCTCATGTGATCTTATCATTTTAATTTCTGCTCTTTCTATATCTTTCGAATTTGATAATTTGGAAACATTTCAATTCTTCCAATCTTATCTCTGATCACTTGCATGACTTTCGTAAAAAGCGCTCAACTGGAGACCTTCTTTCTCTTCTTTCTGTTTCTTTCTTCTCATCCCTTCGGCGTTTCGGTGAATATTTCTCCATGGCCCTTGGACATACCGGACATATCGAAAGCTTACAATAGAGTCAGACAAAAAGCTTCTATTTCTAAACTTCTCTCTTTCGGTATTTACCCTTATCTATATGACCTCTCTGATTTCCTTTCCGATCCTTCTATAGCAGCTGTTGTAGTCTCTCACCGTTCATCCTTTAAATCTATAAATAGTGGTGTTCCACAGGGTTCTGTTCTTTCCCCAACTCTTTTCCTACTTTTCATTAATAATCTTCTGTCTAGTACTTCATCACCTATTCACTCCTTTGACGACGATTCCACCCTTCATTACTCACTTCATTTTGATAGACGTACCCCTCTCCCTAGCAACAAATAGGTCAGGCTAGGAAGGAGGCCTAACCTCTCATAATTTCGCGAATTTCTAATTGGGGCGCTAAAAACATGCATTGACCATATATATATATATATATATATATATTATATATATATATATATATATATATATATATATATATATATATATATATATATATATATATATATAGTATTTATACTAACTTAGAGCATTCATCGGTAGGATCATCAGCGAATGGACATTCGGCAGAGCATGTAATAGGAACTGTTGTTGTCATTGTCGGGAGACATTGACAAGCACTCTCATCATAACAGAAGGAATCTGGACATTCCTGTTCGATAATTTCGTCATCAGTGCAGTAATAATACCTAAAGAAAAGTTTCACTAATGGTACTAAATAGAAAGTAATTATATTTATGAAATAATACTAATGATTTTGGACTTAAAAAATGAATAAGAATATTTTTAAACACTAACTTAGAACACTCATCGGTTGGATCATCAGCATATGGACAATCAGCAGAGCATGTTATCGGTACTGCTGTCGTTCCAGTAGTTTCAGTATTCACAGTAGTTCCAGGACGCATACATGTACAAGCACTCTCATCGTAGCAGAGGTTAAATGGACATTCTTGCTCTAAAATTCCATCATCAGTGCAGAAATAATACCTAAAACGAGAATACCAATAAGGTTAATAATCATAAAGCTATAATTTTATAATTATAATATTTTATAAGCACTCTCTATCTTTTTATGCTTGATATTTCCACAGCCAGTAATATTTTATGGAGGGATGGCCTAATTTCAATCACTAATCAAGCTTCTGTGAGGGAAGGGGTTTCGATAGTTCGTTAGAATTTTCTTCAAACCGCTCTATGATTACTTGATTTGTATAGTGTTATCCTTCTTCCTTATTTGACCTTTTGTCTTATCAGCTATCGTCTTTCTCTAACTCTTTTTAATCTCTTTCAGATCATCAAATATATATATATATATATATATATATATATATATATATATATATATATATATATATATATATATATATATATATATATATATATATATATATATATATATATATATATATATATATATATATATATATATATATACTAACTTTGAGCAGTCATCGGTAGGATCATCAGCGTATGGACAATCAGCAGAGCATGTTATAGGAATTGTTGTAGTTTCAATTGAGATTGTTGTAGTTTCAATTGGGAGACATGAGCAAGCACTCTGATCAAAGCAGAAGGAAGGTGGGCATGCCTGTGGGAAATTTTCGTCAGCCGTACAGAAATAATACCTAAATTACAAAAGAAAAGTTTCATTAGTGTTGATAAACAAAGATGTATCATTTTTATATAAATAATATTTATGAGTTTAATATTTGGGAAATAAACAAATGATCTCAGCCCCTCTAACTTTAGTTCTGTCGCTTTAACCTCTCCTTTAATCATACGTTTTGCCAACCTATCCCTAGCAAGAAGATTTGAATATATATTAATTCATATTGCCTTATCTCAGATTGCCAAACTGACTTTCAGAAGGGGCGCTTGTGTGGTGATCTTCTTTCACCTTTCATTGACTCTCGGTTCTCTGTTCACCGGCATTTCTGTGAATCTTTTGCATTAGCGCCGAACAAGTCAAATGTTTTCAATAGAGTTTGGCACAAACCTTGATTTCTAAATGTTACCTTTCAGTATCTAACCTTCTTTGTTAATTTCTTTCGTATTTCCTTTCTGTTTGTTCTGTAACAGAACTCTTTTGAAGACTGCCACAATTGGTCATTTAAACCTATTAACAGAGATGTATCTTAAAGTTCTTTTCTGTCAACACTCTTTTTCAACTTTTATTAATATCTCCTTTGATCATCATTCAACTCCTAAGCTGAAGATTTTAACGTTAATTACTTTTTACGTTTGGATAGATGTTCCAACTAACAGCAAATGGATGATGCTAGAACTTCGTACCTTAGAGAAACTGAACCTCTAACTTTCTCGTATTTCTAGATAGGGCCTAGAACATATCAATCTATTTCATATATTCTCCTACATAATCTACACAATTACATTTTCTAAAAACACACAAATCTCAAAACTGTTTTAAAATTAGATTTATTTTTCTTGTGAGCGTTATTGAAAGAAATCTCTAACTAAAGAAGAATAAGATGTAAGTCGAAATGAAAGCCCTTCACACCCTTCACTTACACCCTTAAGTGCAAGCCCCTGGCATCCAAAAGCCACCATAGACCCCACTGTGGTATCTCGTCAACGTAAGGGTTCATCCCCCATGCACCATCACAAAACCCCCGCCATTCACTCCTATTATGCACCTTTCTTCGCGCCTCTGCCAAATTCACATTCCTCTCCTCCAGACATTCCTTTACTGACTCAATCCACCTTTTTCTTCTGTCTCCCAGCCTGTTGATTCCCAGCGCATTCAACACTTTACATCCTCTTAACTAACCGACTATCATCCATCGTTTCCATATGATCAAGAAATCTTCATACACTCTTATTTATTCTCTCATTATAAGCCTTTTTTCACACCACAAAACTCCTTAACAAGTTCATTCATCATTTTATCAAATTTTCCTCACACCTAACACACCCCTAAGATTATCTACACCATAGTTTCACTATTGTACATTAACACCAGAAACAATATACCCTCATGCTGAACCCTAGCACACTCTGGACTTAGTCCCTTTGCATTCACCAAGGATCTAACTGCACCAGCCACCTTCCTACCATTCGCAACTTTCCTACTACACACTGCATCATCCGTTTCCTTTCATCCAGCATATAACCTAAATATTTAAACTCAGAGACTTATCCCAATTGCTCACCATCCAGCATGATTTCACACTGCCAACTCTCCTCACCTATCACCATCCCTTTACTTTTATCAACATTTACTCTCAAACCCCAACTTTTACACAACCTGCCAAACCCCTCCACCAATCATTTCAAACGTTCTTCAGATTCGCCACACAAAACCAAATCATCAGTGAATAATAAGTAGGGCACCCTCCACTCTCTTGCATTATTATTATTATTATTATTATTATTATTATTATTATTATTATTATTATTATTATTATTATTATTATTATTATTATTATTATTATTATTATTATTAAAAAAATAAAAATTTTGCTTTATTGAGATGTGCAAAGACTTGCTCGGACTAAAACCAGGCATAAATAATTCTTGAAATCTACAACTACAACACCTTGTATGGAGTATGAACTATATCTGGGGCTGTACCACTTATACAACCACTCACACGACTCTTCTTAAAAGGAATGGAGTAAAGAGTTTTTCGCTCTATCAACACTTCTGCTATCATCCACTATCCCCAATCTCTTTCTGACAATCAAACCATTGCATCACTCAATTTCTAGATATTATGACACTGTTTGTGAACTCTTAGTCGCATGTTTTCCTTTGAAGAGATCTTGAACGATTCATTTTACAACAAATCTTTAATGAATTCCATGACAGCAGATTTAACTGCTATGCTCATGCATGCAAAGTCTGAAACATTCGTTCCTTCTCAATTTCCCCATCACTCTTTAATTACATTCCAAACGCTATTTATTATGTCATGTTGAACTTAAATATGAATGTGGATTTCATTAATTTTTCCCCACCTGAGGCGTAATAGGATAATATATATATATATATATATATATATATATATATATATATATATATATATATATATATATATATATATATATATATATATATATATATATATATATATATATATATATATATATATATATATGGTAATACTAACTTTGAACAATCATCAGTAGGGTCATCAGCAAATGGACAGTCTGCAGAGCACGTTATCCCTGTTGTTGTAGATATTAACTCTGTTATTGTTGGAGTTGGTTCCTTTGTTGTTGGTGGTTCCTTTTGTTGTTGTTCTATTGGCTCTTGCTGGTTCCTTTGTTGTTGCTGGTTCCTTTTATTGTTGGTTCCCTTTGTTGTTGTTGGTTCCCTCTGTTGTTGTTGGTCTTTGCTGTTGGTTCCTCTGTTGTTGTTGGTTCCTTTGTTGTTGTTGGTTCCTCCGTCGTTGTTGGTTCCTTTGTTGTTGTTGGTTCCTTTGGTGTTGTTGATGGCGGTTCCGTTGAAGATGTTAGAGTAGGGGCGCACTGACATTTCTCTTGATCAAAGCATAATGAACCAGGGCATACATACGGAATGTTCATGTCATTGTAGCAAAAGTAGTACCTGTGGATAAAACGAGTTTTATTTGTAAATCTTATTACTCTCTCTCTCTTAGCAAATTTAAAAAGTCACAAATAATAAATATGAATTGAACACATTTAGGCCCATAATTATAAATGTTAAAAGGGATTTAGCTCTTTAACTTCAACCTATGACCTGATAAATGTTTCTTTCTGTCTCCGAAAAAAAGGTACTATAAACATTTTCAGGGGATTTCCTATTCCTATATAGAAGACTGTTTCCAACAAAAAAAGATAATCATATTTATTGACGTCGTAAGTCGTAACTAACAACCAATGAAAACAGTCGATAAATCACGTGACTCGTAGCGGTTTCTTTTGCAATCAATGATAGTTTGGTATATATATATATATATATATATATATATATATATATATATATATATATATATATATATATATATATATATATATATATATATATATATATATATGTGTTATATATATATATATATATATATATATATATATATATATATATATATATACAAGGGCGTAAGGTGAAAAAAATTTCCCTGGAGGGGGGTTTTAGAAATTAGAAAAAGAAAGAGGAGGAGAGGAGAAAGAGGAGGAGAGGGTGTGGGTGATATAGCTCTGTGTGGAGTTCAGGGACTTCCATCAGATATATATATATATATATATATATATATATATATATATATATATATATATATATATATATATATATATATAGTATATATAGAATATATATATATTTATATATATATATATAGATGGAGAAAGAATACTTAATGACCATGGGTAAAGCCATGGGAAATGAATGGAGTATAGATGGAAGGTGGATAATGGAAATATAGGGTGAATAGGAATTGGTGGAATGAAAGCATAAATTTGCACAGCACACAGCACCCCTTAGCGTTACGAGGGCGTCATAAAGGTGGTGGTACGCGAGTGACAGGTTCCATCAACACCTGCCGCTGCGGTACCCATAGAAAAGAGATAAAGCACCAACATCAGGCCGCACATAGAGGGTCAAGAGAAGTGGAAAGTACGGAAACAGTTTATAAGTCTTTGGCTTTTGACTTGACACTGTCCAAAAGCCGGGTGAAACCAGAGCCCCCCCCCAGATTTGAGAGTAGTACGCATACAAGGGCGGATGAGGCCCCGGTATAGCTGGAGTAAATGAGAAGAGGAAAAAAAAAGTCTCGCAGTATAAACAGAACTCCTAGTTTCTTTGAGGCCGCCCTAATAACCGTTGTGATTAGTTTCCAAAAAAACAATTTTTGTTTATGTTAAGGCTAAGCATGTTTATATTGTCAACTGGAGACGAGAGAAAGTTTTGAAAGAGATAGAGGTTGGAAGGTGTTTTTTAGAGAGGGAGATTGTAGAAGTTTGAGCTTTAAAGAATTAAATTTCACAAGGTTGAAGCGAGACCCCAACGGGAAATCCTATCCAGATCCGGGAAGGAGAATAGAATCGGAAAGATTAAGACGAGAGACAATTTTTAGAAGTCTTTAAGGGAGCAGAATTGAAATGAGTTGAAGAATGTGTTGAAGTGCGCCTTCCAACACTGAGGAAAGTGTTAGTTTTGAGACATAGAGAATATAGCTGGAACGAGGGGCGGGGTCAGCATGGAGGCACATTCCCTCAAAATTCGGGGAGGAACGCCGTCCTCTGGTCCACCCGCCTTCCTAACGTTTAGATTTCAGGGAGTCCATGCACCCAATCGTAATCACAGGCAAAGGCATAGGACACCCGAGAGGAGAAAAAAAGAGGGAGAAGGAATGCCAGAATCGTCCAGGGTTGAGTTAGAGGAAAATAGAGACCAAAGAGATTGGCCTTTTTCAGTTGGAGAATTAGCAACAAAAACCGTCAGATCGAATAAGAGGAGGAAAGGCAGATTTACAGAAGTTGTTAGAGATGTTTTTGGCAAGAGGCAAGAAAAGATTTTCTCAGTAGGAGAACTCTTAGGAGGTTAGCGCTCCGTTTGATGAAAAGCCCGCTTTGCTCTTTCGTCGAAGAGTATCCCTAAAACGATTTCAGCTGAACAAAATTAGCAAGAGGGATAGGAGAACAAGAATTTTTTCCATTCCCGATACGCACTGTCTCTAGCCTGAATGGCCAGAGAACAAGCAACGATCGAACCATGGATTATAGAGGAGAGAAAGATTTAGTTTGAAGAAGGAAATGAACCTGCTTATCCCATCAACGACACAGTTCCCACCTTATCGGCAGGAACCGACGAAGCGTCACCAGAGTCAAAACAGCTATCTGATTATAGTTAGTGTAGAAGCGACGCAAGGCAACCTAATCGGCCCCATTAAAGTGCCAGAAAAAACGCGTGGGGCAGGGATGGAGCTGTTGGAGAGAAAGTATTAAAAAATTAAGAGATATAAGGTTGGTCAGATTTACCAATAGAGCGAAGGTGGTGTATTTCTAGAGAGAATTAGCGGGTGAAACATAGGTCAAAGTGTGTTCAAGAATTGTTCAACGATCCGGAATGTTTGTGTGTTCTTTTAATTAGTTGCCCAGGTCGTTGGAGACTGCTGAATGATTCCAGCCTCCTCCCCACCTAAATCAGTATGAGAGGACCCCAACTGATCAGTGTTTATAGTCGGAGAAGAGGCACATTTTTTACTTCTAGATAATTTCTTTAGAGTTGATTTGCCTTCGAACAATTTTCCAAAATTTTGTACTTTACGCACTTTCTTCACCAAAGATCAGCAGTGTAGTAGAGTCTTATGTTCTTAATGATGTTGATTGATAAGTAGAAAGGTTCAATATTGCAGTTGGAAAAAATTCCATTATTCCAAAAGTGAAATATTGAGATGTTTCTTTCTACTTATCCGATCAACATCAAATTTTCGGGCTTGTATAGTTGGGCAAGACACATTTTAATTAGGATAATTTTTTGTATACCTCAAAAGAAATTTTTTAAAAATTTCCCCAAATTTTTTTTTTTTTTTGAAAATTTGTTCCAAGAACAAATCCAAAACCAATGCATATACAATGAAATTATCTAAGTACAAAATGTGCTTCTCTCCCGACTACTGTTCTAAAAATTTCATCCACTTCGCCCGAACAGGAAAAAAAAATTATCAGTAATTTTTTCATTTCAAAATCCAAAAAATGGGTTTGAAATTGACAACGCTGAGCACAAAACTCAAAAAAATCGAAAATATTATATGTGGCTTTTTTGTAGGTAATGGACCCATCTATGCATATTTCAAGTTTGAAGTTACTTAAAAAAATTGGAAGTTGATACGAAGAAAGTCAAAACATGGGTTTTTAAAATTGAAAATTCTTGAAATTTTGATACAGAGACAGAAAAAACACCGGAAAACAACGTATTAGAGGCAAAAGCTACAGTTTGTTTATAGGGTCAAAATCGGCTGATAATTCCGAATTTGATGTCCATTTTAGGTGGGGCTAAAATGGGGTTCCAAAATCTAAAATATTGATCATGCCCTTAATCATTAAGTTTTTTAAAGTTCATAATAAATAATAAAACTCAACTTAAACATTCTCTTAAAACAAAATATCAGGAGTTATACTTTAGTAAATACATACATACATACATACATACATACATTTTACATACATACATAATCTTACTAATGATTTACTAATAATTATATAACAAATTTATTGTCCTTGAATACGTCCTTACATACATACATACATATTATTACATACATATACATCCAAAAAAGAATGTTTCACTCACAAAAGATTCGACTCCACCGAAAATATTTACAATCCATCTCCACAGCTCTATTCCCACAAGCCACAAGAAACACTATAGAATGCCCTTTATATATATATATATATATATATATATATATATATATATATCTATATATAGAGAGCATATATATATATATATATATATATATATATATATATATATATATATATATATATATATATATATATATATATATATATATATATATATATAAAGGCTAAAGGTTCACACACAATCCTGTATCTAAAAACTGCGATAGTTACATAAAAACTGAATACATTTTGAAATCTGTGAACATTTTAATGCAGGAAAATTTTTAATAATAATTATTAACTTTAATAAAAAACTCCAAAAGCTAAGATTGCAGCTAATGTTAAAAGACTTTAATGTTACACAAATTACCCATAAGAAAAATGTTTTCTTTATATTTTTTTCTGTATTTTAAGGTTAACTTTTAAAATTATTAACGGTTTCGATTTATTAACTTAAAAAATAGTTTTTTTATATTTTTAAAAATATTTCATGGGTCAAATAACAAATTCTCGATATATATATATATATATATATATATATATATATATATATATATATATATTATATATATATATATATATATATATATATATATATATATATATATATATATATATATATATATATATATATATATATATATATATATAGTGTATGACTTTCTATTGTTTGGTTTTTTTTGAGAGCAAGCACCCTATATAAGAGGTTGGTAAATTAGAACCATATTTGAAATGATGTTTTATTCAACATAAGTAAAATATGCAATGAAAGTCTTAAAAAAGTAACAAAGTCCCTTTTCTGTTGAGATACTCTCTCTGTAGGCGAATTGCAAGTCGCAGCCTTTTCCAGTGCGTTTTTCAAACTTGCCTCTGACTCTTCGTTTAAAAGCGAAAATTTGTGATCGAAATTCAAGTCGCAGCCTTTTCCTTGAAATTTATCTTTCTTGCCGGGAGGATTTCTGGAGAGAGTATCTTGAGTGAATTTATTTCTTCTGATTCTTATTGTTAATTTTATCTGACTCTGTATCTGACTGACTGAAGAGTATCTCAGACGGACGAGTATTATTTCATTTTCGACTTATGCTAAAATTCCTTTGCTCGCGCAAATCTTAGCATAAGTAATGAACATAAATTAAAATTTTACAAAGTTATAATGGAGTGCTATATATATATATATATATATACATATATATACAGTATAAACATACATATATGTTATATATATATATATATTATGAGAGTATATATATATATATATGAGCAGGAGCAGGAGTGGAGAGTGAGAGAGTATCCTGTTAGGGAAAGAGAAAGATGATGATATTTTCTTAATTTTGTTAGATCGAGCAGGAAATAATATATTTATTAATTTTCAGTGCTTTTTAAAGTTTGTTTACAAAATCATAATCCTCCGGTCAGGGTCCCGATTAGCTGACACCTGTATCTAAAAAACTGCGGTAGCTACAGAAAAACTTAATACATTTTTGAAATCAGCGAACATTTTTTAATGCAAGAAAATGAAGAAATAAAATGAAGTGCGATAAAAAAAATAAAAAAAATAATAAATAGGTTTTGATGTACGACAATTCTTGCCTCTTTCCCCCAAATTTCGAGACATCATCCCCCAATATTAGGCTCGGCAGACATCTTGAAAATTACGACTTGCATAAGATGGAATGAAAAAAAAATATATATTTTTAACTTATTAACGTATATGCACGGCACACAAAGGTAATCTACGGGGGTTCCGCCCCATTCCCGACCCGTGAGTGCTGGTGAGGTAATTTTTAAAAATATAAAAACTATATTTTTTAAGTTAAAAATCCAAAAAAATAAACATCATGATTTTTTAAAGTTAACCCTGAAGTATTGAAAAGATATAAGGAAAACGTTTATTTATTTTTTTTTAAATTGTTTTGAAACGTACGATGCTATCGTTTTTTGAAGTTATTTATTAAAATTAATAATTATTAAAAATTTTTTTTTGTTTCCTGCATTAAAATGTTCGCTGAATTCAAAAATGTATTCAGTTTTTTGGCAGCTATGATAATTTTTTTTAGATACAGGTGTCAGCTAATCGGGACCCTAGCCTAATCCTCCGAATTTCATATTTATAACATTTGTCTATGGACATAATTATCAATTGTAGCTGCACCAGATGATTTTCGCTGATTTTCATGAAACTTACATGAAATGTTTGAATTAATCTGTAAAGAAAGAAAAGTAAAAAAAAAATCGAAAAAAATTAACGGTAAAATTTGAACTGGATTCCTAAATCTCATATTTAAAAGCCCATTTACTTCTTTATTGAATTAGTTATGATGATTAATTTTATTATTTGGTTCTTTTTTATTAATTTTCACATTATTATATAAACTTTTGATGTTGAAGCAATATTTTATTATTTTTCAGCATCATCTAACGAATCTGGTCAGGACATGGATTCCATAGTCAAATGTCTGTGTGCTAGTGTAATTTATTTGCTACCATTAAAAAATAACAAATGTTATTAAAACAAAAAGTAGTTCCTCTGTATATACAAATATATATATATATATATATATATATATATATATATATATATATATATATATATATATATATATATATATATATATATATATATATATATATATATATATATATATATATATATATATATTTATATATATATATATATATATATATATATATATATATATTACTTTGAGCAGTCGTCCAAGGGGTCATCAACATAGGGACATTCTGAAGGACATGTGATCTGAGTTGTTGAGGTCACACTGAATGGAGTTGTTGTTGAAACGACATCTGGTGTGCATTGACATATTGCTTGACTGAAGCAGAAACCATCGGGACATTGATAGTCATAATTGACTCCATCATAGCAGAAGAAGAATCTGAAAAAATAAATTCTTTTTATTGAAGCTTTATCGGCTTCTTTTTTCTTCTTTTAATATCTTTTAAAATCTAAATTTTAAACTTTCAAACGTTTAAATACGTTTTTATTTGCAAATAAATTGCGCATATTCATATTTATTATTATCGATTATTTAAAAACGTTCTAAATTTGGATGAAATAATAAATTGTTATTATTTAAGATGGATTCATATGTGGTAATATAAAAATGTGAAAGAATTCCACAATTTTTCCTTTCTAAAAGAGAAATTTAGTATTTTTTTTTTCAATTATACTAAAACTACTCTTCAATTTAATTAATTTAATTGAAAAAGAGATATTAAAGATAGAAAGATTTTAAAATTAAATAAACGTATTTTTATTTTTCAGTCCATTGATATTATCTTTTTAAAACTTAAAATTAGAAAAAACGGTCTTTTATTAATTATATGTAGATTAATTAAACAAATCTTTAACTTTTTTTCCGTTTTTTTTGGAAATTACTCTAAGTTAATAATGTATAAATAAAGGTAAATAAATTAATGAAGAATTTATATTAAAAATGTTAATTAAATTTATAAAGTAATGAACACACAAACACACAGACATACACATAGACATATACACACACACACACACACACACACACACACACACACACACACACACACACATATATATATATATATATATATATATATATATATATATTTATATATATATATATATATATATATATATATATATATATATATATATGGTATATATATATATATAGATAGGTGATATTTGGTTTAAAACTACAAATATCCGCGAGGCGAGATCGTTTGTACGATAAGTTGTTTCGAACGAAACGAAAACCTGGCAACAAATTGCCACAAAATTATTTTATATATATATATATATATATATATATATATATATTGTAT
>JABUQX010090921.1:0-30000 GCA_015478945.1 Trachelipus rathkii
CAGTGTACTTCGTTCAATCTGGATTGGGTGTTTAACCGTTTCGCATTTAATCGTATGAAACGCTTTCGCGTTTTCGTGCGCGCTTCACATTGTTATGTGAGGTTTCAAAGACATTTTTGTTTATGTTAAAGGCCAAGAATGTTTATATTGTCAACAGGAGAGACGAGAGAACGGTCCGAGATAGGAAAGTTAGAAGGTGTCTTAGAGAGGAGATTTGTAGAAGTTGGGTTTTAAAGGGTAAATTTCACAAGGTTGAGACGATCCCACCCGGAAATTCTGTCCAGATCAGCGAGAATAGAATCGGAAAGGTTAAGACGTGAAGCAATTTTAAAAGTAAGAGGAGAAGAATTGAAATTAGTTGAAGAATGATTGAGTCATCGGCATATGATTAGATAGAGTTAGATGTGCAGGTGAGAAGATCCAATAATGAAAAGTAGGAATAAAGTAGAGACAGAACCCTGAGGAACACCATATTGACAAAAAGAAGAAAAAGAAGTCGCCCCATTAACAACAGCCAATATTGAGCGATTTGAAAGAAAGCTAGACAGCAAAGAGAAGGTGGAAACCCAAGAGAGGGGAGGCAATGACGCGTGGTATACCCGGTCAAATGCTTTGGATATGTCAAGCGCCACCACGCAAGTTTCCCCGTAGTTCCTAGGGCGGAAAACCATAAATCTGTTAAAGGAAAGTATATTGCCCAGTGAACTCGAGCGCCGAAAGCCGTACTGGCGATCGGAAAAGTGAATTCCAGATGGTCTAAAAGTGAGAGTGAGAAGGGTTTCAAAGATGCTAGATAGAATACAAGAAGTTAAGAGCTATAGGGCGATAGTTAGGAGGATCAGAGCGGCTTCCTCTTTTCGGAATAGGTTGGACATATGCGCGCTTCCAACACTGAGGGAAAGTGCTAGTATTGAGGCATAGAAAATATAGTTGAACGAGGGGTGGGGTCAGCACGGAAGCACACTTCCTCAAACTCGGGAGAATGCCATCCGGACCACCGCCTTCCATGATTCATGAATTCAGAAAGCCCATGCACCCGATCAAATGTAATCACAGGCAAAGGAATAGGACACCTGATAAAGAAGGAGGAGGAAGAGGAATGCCAGAATCGTCCAGGGTTGAGTTAGAAGAAAATAGGGGCCGAAGAGATTGGCACTTTTCAGTTGGAGAATTAGCAATAGAAACATCAGAGCGAATAAGAGGAGGAAAGGATGATTTACAGAAGTTGTTAGAGATGTTTTTGGCCAGAGGCCAGAAAGATTTGTCAGTAGAAGAACCAAGGAGATCAGCGCACTTTCGATTATTGAAAGTACGCTTTGCTCGTCGAAGAGTACCTCTGCAACGATTTATAGCTGAAGGAGTCAAAGCAGTGACTCTAATTATTTTCAGCAATGCACTGAATGACCAGAGAACAAACACGATTGAACCATGGATTTTGAGGAGAAAAAGATTTAGTCGAAGAAGGAATGAACCTGCTCATCCCATCAACGATTACAGCTCCCACTTTATCAAGCTCCATTTGTGAGGTGTTATCCATTTCACCTGCCAGGGTATAGAATCCATTAGGGAGTGCTGATATAGGAAATTCGGGAGAAGAGTTATAGGAAGATTCAGAAGAGCTAGAATTATCTTGCAGACTATTAGAGGGTTGATTGGAGGGTTGTTCAAAAGCTGTGATTGTTTGAGTACAATCTGTTGAAGCCATTGCTTTTGTCTCTGGAGTAGTTTTATGGCGAGGTCTCTTCTCAGTTGCATTTTTTACGTCTTGGGTTACTGTGTTTTTGTTTAAAAATTCAGATGCTCTGTATTTAACAAAGAATCGTGTAATTTGGATATCATTATTTGAGTTTAGAAACATCTTTTTCAGGGATTTGAGTACTAATGGGTGGCGAATTAAGGGACAAAGAAACAGTCTTCTTGCATAAGTTTGGTGAACCTATTTGGTAAGTATGGGACAGTGTGACTTGGAAGGAAATGCTTTAAAAATTTTGTATAGGATGAATCAGCTTGGTTTCATTGCTGGTTTGTTTAGAGCTCGGGATAGGGTTACTTGGGATAGGGTTTTTGATGGCTGTTTGGACGGGAGATTGAATCAAGGGTTGCTTTTGAACTATTTGAGACCTTAGTAGTGTGGGCAATACATGCAGACAGGTTGCAGTAAATGCCTGAGCTTCACTGGAATTTAGAAGAGTTCTGTTAGGATGGGGTTGTGTTGGCGGATTAACAAGCGGAGGCGTGGTGGCAGCTGTAATTGTGGCGTAAGATTGACTTTGATTTGTCTGATATTTTTCCTTGAGCTGGCGTATAGCATCTCTCCTGCTCAATTTTTGTATGAAACATAACTCTAAAACCTCCTGTTCAAACAGGTAAGAAGGACATTTGAAGGAAGAAGCACTGTGTGGGTACTCCACAGTTTCTACAGTTAAGGGTATTTTCACAAGGAGTGTGAAATTATTCTCCGCAAATTGGACATATTTCATCCGGTCCTCTACTTTATTTTCGGGGATGACCAAACCATTAATATTTGAAGCAACGTCTAGGTCGAGGGATAAACGTGCGAGCACTGTGACTTGTGAACCCTATTTCACCTTTGTAGATGGATGAGGGATATTAAAGGTCAGCAGCAAACGAGGATTTGGGGTGTCAGGTGAGTCCCTATGAGTGGGAAATCTATAAATGTTTGTAACGGAAAATCTTTTCTGCTTGAGATTTCTCATTATGATAGCTAAATCTTCGTCTTTCTATTCAAATGAATAAGTAGTGCCTTTAGATGTGTTTCTTATTTCATTAGGAGAAGAAATAAGAGGAATGTTTGCGTCAAGGATGACAAAATATAACTTTAATACTGGTTATCAGTTTGAACGAGAAGGAATCCTTTTCTCAAAAATGTGACTGGAGGGTCTTCAACTCCTAAAGCTTCTTTAAGTGCGTTGCTGAGAAGAATGGTTCTGTGCTCAGTAAGAGCTTTGGAGGTAGTGGATCGCAGTATGTGATATATCGGGAATAATGTTTCAGCTGGCATTCCTGGGGGGGGGTGCAGCATATGGAGTAAATGAATGAAAACGACTATGACAAGGGGCACCTTTGCGGGATTGCCCGGACCGTTGGGGCACCTGGGGTGTTTGGTGTTTGCTAGTTGACGAATCGCTGAAATTATGTAAAGGACCCTCAGGTGTAGGAGAAAGAAATAGAGTATAGGTACCTGGTCTAGAAGTAGTAGAAACCTCTGTAGGGTTAGGCTGTAAACCTGACAGATCGTAATTGTTGTTCAAGTTGCTTGGCCCACCTTGGTTTAAACACGTTTTTCCTTTTAATAACTTTTCCATAAAAAATTTAACTACAAACTTCGTCTCCATGAATGAGCAGTGTAACAATAAAGCAAATGAGACATAAACGTAAATAACAGGATGGGCTAGAAAGGCGTATATTTCATAAGGAGTGTAATCCTTCTCTCCACACAAGGTCCAGTCCCAGAGAATACCTCCCTCCCAGAAACCCCACCCCCGTAGGGTGAGCTTGGATATGGCCTCGAAGATCCTCCCGGACTCTACGTAAGGTTACCCACTCCGTGTACCACACGGCACCTTATACTTTCACGTAAAGCCCGAGATTATACACCAAGTGTAGACAGCCTCCTAGAGTGATTAGCCACGGGTTAGATTCCCTCAGGCTGCCCAGTCAGAGGTGAGTCTGAAATGATCGGGTATTTCACTGTATCCCTCATTCAAGGGGAGGAAGTAAGGGGTGAACTAAAAACCCATGCGGGAAGAGACACCGGATAGCCCGTGGGGCTGTGGGATTGGAAAAAGGGAGGGTAACCTTATATATAATAACTAAAGGAACTATGGGTGGGAAATTCAAATATTTCATATATTATTTGATTTATGTATGTCTTGTTATTGATTAATTTGATGGTCTGTTTCATTGATTTATGTTATTTTATTGTATATATTATATATTTTATTATTTTTTTATATTTTATTTTATAATATGGCGTAGTCTCATTAGGTTAGTATTGTCTAGGGTGATTTATAAGGTTCGCTTATGGTCGGTATTATAGGGTACTCAGATGTTGTTATATATATAGTATCTTTTATCTTTGCTTGGTTTCGTGTTTATTGAGTACCGGTACCGTTTTTATGAGTCCCTCCTCGCTTGGTCATAGATAGTATGGCGGGTGAGGTTGCCTTTTATTAGCACTACCTATAATTATTTACTCATTATTCCTTAGGCCTTAGTATATCTACGTGCTGACGAGATTGAAGGGGTCGTTTGAAAAAGACAGAAAGATTAATGGATATTAGTTGGAGGAATAGAAAGAGTGATTGTGATAGATATTAATGCACATTGTGTTTGACACATTTTATCTTCGACTATATTTAATCTCATTCACACTTGTGTTTCCACCACCTCCGGCTCTAGTAGTCGTCCTTGCGCGCTGGCGTGTGGGTGTTCTCGGAGAGCGACCACGCACTAATAGACCCTTTCTGCTATGTCTGGTGTGTATCCATGGCATCTATGGTCTTGTGTTAACAAGAGTGCTAGATACACGTGCACTATGAGCGAATTCGTGATACTACCTTTCCGGGAATAACTACACGCTCATTTTACTATCACTCATTTATTTACCTTCATATTTCCTACCTGTTTATTTTATTTATCCTCCTTCATTTATGGTCCTCTTTTATACTATATTACATGGCTGTATTTTACTACTACTCACTATGGTCCTTTCATGCGTGCGTGCTACGGTCACTTTCATTCGTGAGTGTGATTATAGTACGCTTATGTGAGTTTCTTGCTCACCTTATATATGATGTTTAGGGCTTCTTGTTGAGTATATACTCACACTCACTTTATCATTTGCCTGCCTTGACGCTACGTACTTATTATCAATAGTCGGAATACGTAATTTAGCTTGCTGCCTATTCGTACCTTCCTTCAGATGCTCACTCCCTGATTTACGTACTAGTTCGCTATAGGCTTGTCTGGAGCCTACGGTGCCGGCTTATTATTACCTTTCTCTTGTCCTAGCTCTAGCTTCAGTGCCCTAGATAAGTGTCTTATAGGTATAGGGACACCTTTAGCGTCGTATTATACTCTCTTACCACTAGCCCTTCTCTAACCTACTAAGTTCATTAGCTACTCATCGGGCCTTTATTATTAATCTTTATCTATTTTATATAATTTAATTATCTTTATTTAATTTCTATTATATTATATATATATTATTCTATATATTATTATTAAAAAAATATTTTAAAATTTGTGCTCAACAATTCAAACAAAAAAAAGTTTTCAGGTCTTTGGTAATTTCGATAATGTATGTGTACATTAAATACAATAAATACTCACTCTCTACGTACGTTGCATTTTTGTTCATAGGTAATTGTAACCATCTCCATTTGTGCTACTATTTTTACGTTTGTGAAGTCATTTCTGGTGGAAAATATAATTGTAAGTATAGTTTGATGCTAAATCAACGATCATAACCTATAGGTTTTTTGAAAAAATTAGTATAAATTCTTGAAGCAATAACCAGTGATCACATTATAGAGAATACTCAGATACACCCATTTTCATTCGCCGCGCCCCCCGACTTTTAAGAGGTCAAAAAGCGCAGTCTGCTTCTTTTCGCCTCAAAATTGTCTTCAAATTAAGAATTTTATGTCCGATCTTTTTTAGGTGGGCGCTAAATTGTGTGCCTGCTCCGCCGCTCAACATTGGACTCACTCCCTCAACTAACGATATTCAAATACATCAGACAATTCGTTATCTGCTCGTATCTCAACGCCCGCTTAGTCTATGCCTCTCGTTTGTTATGATTATTACTATATTAGTCACCTATAGCCGCCATCTATCTGCTATCGCCTAATCTTTTTTTCCTCCTTGACTTATAACTTATTCTTCTTTATACTTTTATTTTTTTTCTATACTATTCTCGTTTGTTTATTATGTTCTGATCCTTACACTCTTTTCTTTGTGTAGAGCTAGTTAGTCTCAAGGGTCTCGAGTTTATATATTTTTTATTCATTATCTTATTTTATATTATGACCTTTGAGCCTGTGAGTTTTATAATACGGTAAGTTGGTGTGTGCTGGTGAGCGGAGCTGGCGAGCAGAGCGTTGGTGTGTGTGTCCGACCGTTTTCTTTTTCATCAATCCTGCTGTGTAGAGTGGAGGGGGCGGGAATGGATACCCTGTCGTCGTGCGCACATTAGTGTCCTCTGTCTTCCCCAAAATCCATCTCCTATATAATAGGCCGCTCGTGGGTGTTCCGGTTTGAGGTATAGACTCTTTTCCTCCATATATTGCAGCAACGCCGGCGGGGTTGTGTGGAGTTAGTCTTATTCCTCGTCTTCTTCGGGTGTCCGTGTTCCCGGTAACAGCCGAGAGACGCCTGACTTCTTGACTTCTTTGCTCTTTTTCAGGTATTGCCGTGTGTATACCGCTTTACGGGGGTCTCCGATTTAGCTTCATAAAAAAAAAAATTAAATTGACCTAGCTCCATCCAACATTATTAATAATTGCTCGAGGCGATCTAAAGTACTCCTATACATCCATTCTCACATAATGTCTTGTCTCGATTCATAGATAGTGTTCATAGTGTCTAATTTATTCTAAAAAATAAAAATAACTAAATCTATTGCTCTTTTCATTTCTATCATATATATTAGTAAAACTTTTTCTTTCTAAATAAACTTTTCTCAAAAGTCTATAGTTTTTTCTTCGCTCTCTTTATGGTAACCTTTTTATACTACTATATATATATATAATATTTCTTTATATATATATATATTATATATATATATATTAAATATATATTATATAATATATTTATATATATTATTATTATATCATATTTATTATATTTTATATATATTATATTTAATATTATAATATGGCCGCTATCTTAGTTCCGGCATGTCTCGCCCTTTACTATTTACCTACCGCTATTCTCTTTTAACTTTAGTATATTATATATAGGCGAACTTTTTATTAGGTATCCTTTTTTTTCTCTTTGATTTACCTTATTACTTTATACCCCCTCTTCATTTTAGTCTAAGTGTCAGGCTCATTGATTTGAACTATCGTGTGACAGACGACTTCGACGCATTCTCCTGGTCATGCTTGATAGTTCGCTCTTTCAGACAAATCAGCACACTTGGCAGTCAAATTGTTGCTACGCCCTCATAGTATTATTGAGACTCTCTACCTTATTTGGGCACCATATTAATATATATCTATTCATTACTTTTGGTCTAAGTTTTATTCTCTTCTTCGGGGGTATTGCGCTGGGGTAAGTGGTACCGTCTATCAGTGCGCGTGGGTTTACGAAAGCTGGATTCAAGTTACTTCAGCCGCGCTCTCAGGACTTTGTCTACGCAGACATGTACAGCGATTGCTTTCGGCTTCACTATCTTTATTAGAGTTTTTCCCGCGCGTGATGCTTCTCTCTTCTTCTCTCTCGTCTCGATTTTCCGCCCTTCCCTTTGGTCTCATCTTCTTTTCGTTCTCTCTCTCTCCTTCTTGAGTTCTTCGTCTCTTGGTCCTTTTCCTGCTTCTCTTTTACTCTCCACTCTCGTGTCTCTTTTCTCTTCCCCAACTCATTCTGCGCAAGACAAGCTTTTTTTCCTTTTTTTCCCCCCATTTTTCAGTCTTTACCCCTTTTCTTTTTTACCCCCTGCGATTTCCCCTTGTTCTCCTTGCCTTTCTCTTCACTGTTTTTCTTTTCGTGTACTCATTTTTCGTTTCTTTTTTCTCTGTTCTGCCTCGCTTCTCTCTCTCTCTCTCCCTTTCCTTCTCTCTCTCTCTTCTTTCATCTTCCCTCTTCTCTCTCTTCTCTCTGCACCCATTCTGGACGTTACTAAACCTACTCATGTACACATTAATTCTCTACACTTAACTTTTAATTTTTTTTTTGGAGTGGGGATTGGGGATTTTTTTTTTATTTTTATTTACTTTAACTTTTTTATATTTAATAAAATTTGATCTATTAATGTTTAAATGTTTATAAAAAATTTTTGTTTTTTTACTAAAATTTTAAGAAATTTTAAATTGAACACGGTTTTTTAATTGGATAAAAATTCTTTACATCAAAAGGTTTATTGGAAGGATCTTTCATAAAACGTAATCTCATACCGGCTTTACGCTATTATTTTGCTTTATTTTATCTCTTATTAGAGCTTTATTAATTTTATGTAAATTCACTTATATACTAATAATAATAATAACTAATACTATTCATTATATTATTTAATATATATATTATAATCAATTCATAATAACTACAATGCCTACGAGGTGCAATACTTACATAATTAATAATAATAATCATAAATTAATAATAACCTTCATATATAAATTATTTTACTAATAATATATATATATACTATATATATATTATTATATCTATTATTTATATTTATACTATTTTTTTATATTGTTTATTTTTTTTTTGCTACCTTATATTATATTTTAATTTTTTTTTTTTAGGTATTATGCTTGTATTTATCTTTGATCCATTTTATTAAGTGTAGGTTAATACTCGGGCGAGTAAGCTGGTATAGTGATATATGGTATGAGCTTATGTTGCTTGTTATGCTATGTATTTATATTTTTTTACGCTCAGATGTAGGTATAGTGATCTGACTATTTTTGGTTAGGCTGATTCGTCATACCTATTCTTTGATAGCATTGGTGATCGTCATTCCTTATATTGCCTGTTGGACTCCGTTAGAGTATTATATTTTTTACGCTTAGGTTACTATTTCAAGGTTGTAAACTTGTGTGGTTCAGGCTTTATGGTAAGGTTGAGGTTGCTCACGGGCGTGTTATGTTCTGGTGTGAGAGACGGTGGTTTTAGCTCCCAGTGGGAGTGCTTAGTGGTTATCGGCGCTCTGGTGCTTACGGCTGCATGTCTCAATAGAGAAATTTTATAGGTATTTTCAACCTGCTATGAGTTATCTAAATTTACGATATGCGCTCATATACTTCTTTATCTGAGTTTATTGTGCGGTTCGCTGGATGTCATACCCACTTACTAACATAAGCCGAGTCCTTATTATTACCTCTGAGTTTTATTATCTATCTATTATACCTAATATGAGGTATCAGTAGACCTCTACTGCCCTGTAGCCTGGATTCGTACTTATATTATAACTTATCATACCTGGCTGTTATATAGTATTACCTGTTTATTTGTGTTTGACCCTATCCTTTTTCGGTCGTATGTAGTACGTTTTGATGACGTTGTTAGCCAGTCCAATCGTTTTATATAGTATCTATGGTGCACTTTATTTGATAGTTATTAGGTTTTTACTATTATTATTCCGGGTTGGATTAATCTGGGTCTGTAGAAATATTATGAGAGATTTTTTGGCTTTAATTACTACCAATATGAGTTTGAGTTCCTTAGATTAGCGTCGACACTCGTTTATGATCTTTTGTGGAACTAGTGTTTACAGTCTTGTGTCGGGTAGATTGGCATTGGTTTAACCATTGTTAGTTGGGCGGTTCCCGCGATAAAATTACAAATATAACAAAAAATAAACAAAAAATAAAACATATTACGTGTCATAGATTATTCAATACCGCTAGAGAGGTGTCGGTAATAATAGTGTATTACGTTTTTGGAATCCTTGCTCCCAAGCCACTTGTGTATGGATACGAATTGCTTCAGAAGCTCTGGGCATAAAATCATTTATAATTTTAACTATTATTTAACTTAATCTACTCGGTGGTCTATTTCGCGTGTTTGTTGTTTTACGGATAGGTCAAGGGGGACGACTAGTATGTCTGTTATAAGCTCGCTATGGTAGTCATTATTGACTTCTTATCCCTTGCTCATTGCATACTGCATTTTTCAGTAATTTCAGTTATTTATTCAGCGGCTCAGATCTACTACTATACTATACGCTTACTGCTCCCATTTACTGTTGGCTACCTATTACGGTGTAATGTATATATATATATCTACGCTGTTATCTTTACTATACCTATATCTGTCTGGTCTTATATTCTCTAACTGTGTGGTGTATTCTCAGTTGCCCTTTTAGTGATTTGGTCGTACGCCGTACTGATTCCTGCTGCTTATTTCAGTTTGCGATTTTGTCATATAGGTTTTTTTTGAGAGCGGTGTGGCGTGCTGTGCGCACCGACGGGGAAACACGACACGGGTGGTGAATGTTTCTGCTATTTTTATACCAACGTCTCGCTGTGAGCTGTCGGCGAAGGAGGACCCTCGCCGTGCTGATATATGCCACTCCTTTCACAATATCATTAACAAGAGTTAGCGGGCGTTCGTGAGACTCTCTTCGCTCCACCGAGGGTGAGTGGACAGAACTTATAGTCTGATTCCCGTATCGCCCCTTGTTCTACTTGCCGTTCCCCTGCAATTTTTTTCTGCTTGCTTCGTTGTCTTTGCTTTGCCCCGGCGGGTGCCCGCCTCCCGCCTCCCATTTTTGCTCTTCCTTGTTGGCACACGGCGTAAGGCCGGAGAGACTATCTGATCTGCATTTGACATTTCGTGTGTTGCGTGGTTATTATTTGTGGGCTTCTTTTGTGTATTCTTTAGTTAAAAAAAAGCAAAATTTGATAAAAAATCAATTAGTTTAAGTTTATTTATTTTAACATCACGAGTGACAGACTAACAGCGTTCTAAATAGTGGTGCTTGCCTGTTCTCGATTAAGCTTAAGATTTATTCTTATATGGCATCACTAACATATTAATGTGATTTATTCGTGTTCATTTTTATTCTTTTTTTTTCATTCCTTTTGTGTCACCTCATAGCTACAACAGCCCGGACATTCTTTAATCTCCGCTCGCGGGATTGTTCATAAGAGATGTTCATTCCTTCGGCACTTGCAGTGCACTCTGGTATCGTTATGGTGAATCATTTTATCTGCGCGCTGCTTAGTACTTTTAGCGTAATCTTTCTCAGTTAAGTAGCCTTCGACTCCCACTACTTTTTCCTTATTAGTAGCTATGGCTTAGCTATTCGCTCATTAATTATGGCCCTAACGTATCACTCACGTATATTATCTTATCATTAGATGCTGCCCCACGACTTTTTTTTTCCCAATTAAGCTGCTCCCGGATCAGCGTCTTCTTTAGCCTAGTGGTATCCTCTTCATATCCTCAATTTACTTAGCCTACTATGTTTAGCCTAGCTATTTGATGAGTGAGCGCCCTCGCTCTTTCTTACTTTATACCTCTGTTCACTACCTTGTACTATACACCCTGCCCCTGATCCTCTGCCTTACCGTTACCGGTACTTATGTACGCATTGGTAACTTATTATTATATCAGTGATTGGTATTTGAATCGCCTGGAGCGGTAACATTTCAACTATATAACTCCGGTACTTCGGGTTAGATTGTTAATATATATTGTTGGGTTAAACTTTAATGTTTAAATAGTTTTGTTGGTAAGATCTACACACTCAGTCACAATTACACTTAACCTTAACTTGACCAATAGAAGAAACGCACTCATCCTTATCTCTAATATACATTAATCGTAATCGGAATCTAACTATAGTACTTATCGCTTCCTGTCTCAGGTAAGCAATCCTCGACTTATAAATGCTCCTTATATATGGCCTCTCATGTGCTACTCGCCTTAGACCTTACCGTACCTACTGATTTCGTCTTTGCTGTCACTACTCGTGCTTCTTTATTATCTCACACGATATGCACGCCCCGTTTTTCCTGTCGCTCTGTTGCCACCTTTTGGACACGGTCCACTCTCCCCTATCTTTTTTCTCTTATCTTCTTTTATCTCTTCTTTTTCCATTATATCTATATTTTAATTATTATATTTACTATATTATATCTTATTTTTATTATTTATATCCGACGCATCATTTATCATATATATTTATATATATATATCTATCTTACTATATATATTTTCATTCATAATTTTATCTTATATATTTATTATATTTAATATATTATATTTTTATTTTATTTTTTATTTCTTTTTTACATTTTCTCGTCTAAAACATGTTACCGCGGGGCCATGGATTCTAATACCAAATGTATTTGTTGGCGTTCTTCTCACCTGTAATCTTATATACGGTGTTCTTTCTCGAGTCTGAGGTTGCTAGCTTTTCAACACAATTTATACACGATTTTGAATTTATTTCCACGTACGTTATTTTACTCACTACATATATATATATATTATCTCATATATATTATATATATCGCCGGTATCTATCCCTACACTCTATTCGTCATATCTATTCATCACTGTACATACTGTTCTCACCTATTCATGTCTAGATGATATATATCACTTATCTTTCCAACTCAGCTTGCTATAACTACTCACTTACTTTTTCGTGCCTTATACACTACTAATATTTTAACTGATAATTTATTTTTCGTGGCACCTGTGCTACGCTTGGGGCGTGATACATGTTTTGACACGCATTCATAAACTACTTGGGTAGGCAAGTTATATATGAAATATTTTGTACTTTGTGCTATATATACTGTCGTATGATGTATCAGCATTTGTTCTGTACAGTTTTTACAGCCTACTGTTGTCTTATCTTTTTATCTTCGTCCTATTAGTGTACTGTGTACACCTATCTTTTGTTTAGCTTACTCTATTGCCGGGTCTGGTTTCACTACCTACTAGTTTTCTCACTATTTACTGAACGTATATGTTCATAATATATTCATACTCTTGGTTACTTTTATTATATACCTTGGTACTTATATACGTGTTTACTATATGTACTACTCACGGTTTGCCATTATTATAGTTATATTTTGCTTTTATTTGTGGTTTATGTATAGCCGTTCCTTATATATATAGTATAACTTATTCTGTACTGGATTTTACCTTTTATTGGCGCTATGTTATTGTGTGGTTACTATGTTTACCCCTAGTTCGTATGCTTTTCTACTTTAATTATTCTAACTTTATATATCCCCATGTCAGCGTAGTGTTTGCCGTTATTTTCACTTTCACTTTGTCTCCTATACTCTCAATGCTTCACCTGACCTTCTTGTGATAATACTTGCCTCTTGCCTTTGTGGTAACGGGGTTGACTATTTGTGAACGGTGCTCCTTGCCTTTAATTCTTTGTTACGTTATACCTCACTTT
Source organism: Trachelipus rathkii (assembly GCA_015478945.1). Taxonomy (NCBI): domain Eukaryota; kingdom Metazoa; phylum Arthropoda; class Malacostraca; order Isopoda; family Trachelipodidae; genus Trachelipus; species Trachelipus rathkii. Next base: position 13,124 of record JABUQX010090921.1, read on the forward strand.
TACTCTATCGTTGCAGTATTTATGTATATTATCCCTCTTACTACTGGTCCGTATAATTATTTAAGTGTAGTACTTCACTCATTGTTTTACCCTAGCGTGAGGCTCGGGTGTTCTTACCCTCATACTCGGCTATTTCGTTATTTACTATTCTCTCTTTTTAATATCTTATATTATATATTTATAATATTTTTATTACTTCTATTATATTTCTATTATATATATTATATATAATCTATTATTTATATATCTATATTATTATATATATTTATTATCTTTTACTATATATATTATATATAATTATACTATTATATACTATACTCTCTATATTTCTTTATATCTTTCTATTATATATTATATATATATTTCTTATATACCTTATGGTCTACCTTCCATCTCGGCCCTGGCCGTCCTTTACTTATCTACGATATATTTTACATACGTAATTTTCTATTGACTCATTACTCACTTTTTCTCACGTCATTCTTATAGTTACCCTTATTTCTACTACTAGGCTCTATTCATAGATTATTATACTTATGAATTTAACTTCACTCGTATACTATATATTAGCGCCCTCTCACTTTTATCTCACGCGATACGTTCTTAACTCCTACGCCACGCGTCCGTTGCTATCTTTACTTCCTTATATTGGCTATTGTGCAATATCTATTCATCTATCTCTTATTTATATCTAATTTTATCTATCTATATTTATATCTATATCTAATCTATATACATATATATTTATACATATATATTTCTTTATATCTCAGTTATCATGGTTGGGCATTTACGTCTTTATTAAGTCGGCTTCGTTCGCTCTAGTCTCAGCTTCTGAGGGACTACCATAGAATAGGTGGTCTGACTAGTCGATGGGTGCGTGAGTCTTTGATTCAGAAATTATGCGGACTTGCTCATACCTCGCTTCGCGTGATCAAAAAAGTTTTCCGCTCTTTTGGTTCCGCACCTTTTTTAAAAATATGAAAATATAGTTTACTTATTAAGAACTTTACTTATTGTGTTTATAATAAAGAAATTATTTCTTTAAGTTTTATAATACATATTCTTTTAGTCTAAGTAACTTTTGTTTCTTTAAATTAATTTCTTAAAACTTTCTTAACCAAAAATATTTTATAACCTCCTTAAATGCCTTAGTTGCCGCCAGATATATATCTAGCTACTTTTCAGATTGTGAGTTCTTTCATTATGTACTTCATTATCGGGATGCAGTTCCACATTGCCGCACTCGATCTTTCACTACTATTACCTTCTTTGATATTTTATTATATTATATTAACTTTCTATATCACTTTTTTTTTTTTAGCCGACCAAGGTAAATTGACTCTAATATCATAGCCATCTTTTTCGTTCGATTAAACTCATCAAACTTGTTCTATATTGCTATACTTAGTGTTAATAGTTTATCGCGATTATCATTATTATTTATTATTTATGCTTATTTCTAGGGTTCTTATTACGTGCTGCCTGATGCGGGTTAATGTGTGTGTTGATGTTAGTAGTTATTTGTATACTTAGTGTCCCTTATGTTTTACTTGTATAGTTAGCTTTATTGTGACTTCTTCGTTCCTTTACTTTTATTTATTATCTTACTTACATTAGGTACGGACTCTTTTTTTACGTTTTTCTTTAATTTATATTCTTTTCTTAATTTTACCTATTTTATATTATCGGATAGTGCTTACTTGCCTTTAGTTTTGTGTTTTGGACATTCATTGTAATGGACGTCTTAAACACATTTACTTTTTATAGTTAAGAGCGGTATTTCGACATATCTATATTTAGCTATGCTGTTTTCTTATACTATATCATTTAAGTACATTACTGATGTATACTTTACAGTATATATATATATTAAATTACTAGTTTACTGATTTGTCGACTTCATACTTTCTGTGGCCGCTTGCATAGTCCGCCGGTATTTTTGATGTAGCGTTTTTTCGTGACACTTGTTGTTCTCTTCTGATTGATAGGCTGAGCGTGACTACCTTGGTGTTCAGCTTTAGCGTGATCGCGCCTTTTTCTGCCTTTATCTTATCACTTGTGAGTGATTGAGATTTTAGTTCAGCGGTCTTTGCGTGCTTTCTTTTTGTGTGCTTTGACATCTTACACTTCTTGTGTATTCGTGTGATGCTCTCTCGCTCTTGTGTGGTGGATGACCTGTCCTTTTTCATTGGAGCACACCTAATAAGTCTTGGAGGAAAATAAACATTTTCTTATGGGTGGAGGCAGGTGGGTTTTTTCATACAAATAATTTCATATGCGGTGGTGCAGAATGATCTCTCATGGTGTTTGACCTTGCCGAGTCCTCGTTTATAGAATTTTAGCAGTGGCTCCGATTGTGTGAAGTGCATCTAACACCGCAGCACTACCTCCTCTCTTACCAACGTTACATTTTTCCACTTTGAGCTTCTAGTGCGAGAGTGTCCTTCCTTCTGCCTCCCCGGAACTTGTTGCGCCCGTTTGACTTTGTTATCAAAAATTATTAATATAACATCATCTCCTACACCGTTTCGTAATGCGACACTCACTTGCATAAGAGCTCGACCTCGATATTTTCATATGTATCTCTGGTTTGGGCGTGATCTTCTTTGAACAATCTAGAGGTCAGCTTCATGTTCGCGAGATATGGTTGTTTTAATCTGATCCCATTTGCTTAATTGGTTTTGCGATAATAAGGTTACATATGCGATTCGTCTCTTCCTTTTGAAGAGACTCCAGTGGTGAATGGTTGAGGTCAGCGGAAAAGTCTTCTGCAGACTCCTCTTTGTAATATTCTGTCTTTGCTTTAAGACGACATAATTTTCTCACTATAATATAGTTCCATACTCCGTGCAATTAAAAATAAATTTAATATTCGTTATATATAGGTTCTCGAAATATCATATCTATTTAGTATTTATATCTTTAAGCATTCCTTTCGTGCAGTGCTCGTCTATCGACTCTATTGTAGCCGGTGGATATGACGTGCGGCTCTACGTGCGGTGACTTGTGTACTCGATACGCGTGGTGTGTAGTTGCTTTCGATTCGCTCGGCAATACAGTGCGGAGGCCGCTTTGAGTCGGACTCACCGTTTATTTCCATCACAGATGAGGGAGGCTGTCGTACTAGAGGGTTTTCATACGTCCTCCCATATTGATGCAGCGTGGCGTGCCAACACTCGTTGTTATATTTTCTCCACCAGTATGTGTTATCGGCGCTATTAGTATGCCATCTGTAACTAGGCGCGTTGCTTGAACGTTTGTAGTTCTTCTTTGCATATTTATTTTATATATCTTATAGTGGAAAGGTGTACTCACGAACACTTTCGCCCTTATTTAGTATAGGCCTCCACAGTGATTCGTCGTGGTTCATTTCCTACCATGCATTATTTAAGCCTCATTACACTTACCTTTCACTGTTATGATGCCCCTCCCATTATAGCGTGATATACGGCAGTTTTGCTCTTCTCGCGTGCTTCCGCCTGTGCCTCGTTTTGTGCACAGAAAAACTGTTTTTAAGCATCGCATATTATCACCTACTCCTTACTTATATTTTGATTTAGATATTTAGATTTTGAGCGTGGTCAGTGTCCATTGTATTATTAAAGCTATGTTTATTTTCATGTGTATTATAGGTGTTCTGACTTGGATTTGATTTAATGAGTTTGACTCTCATAATAGCTGACATAGGTGCCGTTATTTTTATCATTCTATTATATTTTTATAATTATTATTATTTTGTTGTATTATAATGTGGTTAAGTTATTACAAGTGTTTAATTAATACACAACTCGGTCACTTGCTTAGAGTGAGCATGTTAAATAGTTGAGTTGATATACGCACAACACCTTTCATCCTGCTCGCGCTATATCTTCTTTCCTACTGGGCTGCTAGCACATGTCAGAATAGTATTTATTGTGGGGGAGCGCGCGATTGGTTAGGTTTCACCCCTTTCTTTCTTGTGGTCAGCGCACCCATAGACTTGACACAACTATCGTACCCAACCTTTTTATAGATAGTTAAGCACTAAGATAGACTTGAGTTGAGAGGTAGTAAAGTGTAGAGGAGTGACGACGAGATGTGAGTTGAGTAGAGAGAGTGATGATGATGTGAGATGAGTATGACGAGCACGACACGAAGCGTAGACGACGTGAGTAGAGACGTCATGCGCATTCCCGTCCCGGTCTTCTGTTGACGAGATTGCCTATCGTGTAGAGAGAGCAGGTATGAAAGTATACGGACGACTCTTTTTTCTTCTTGCTGAATATATATAATTTTGCACTATTGCTTTGAACTCATTCGTTTCGCGCCATTGGTGCTAAGACGTCCTTCGGTCGCATCAGCCTCTGTTGTTGCGTGTGTAACGTCGCATAACGTTTCGGCGGCTTTCTGGCGCGTCTCTTGCGTTTTTAATCTTTCTTTTTAGTGTGTGTGTGTGTCTGTTGTGTGTTTCCAAGCATTTCTTTATTTTTTTTCTGCTGCCTAGCGTTACTTAATTTGTTCATAACGTTTTTAATTAATGTTTCTTCCTATATACCTGTATGTTCTTTGGTTTTGCTTCTTTGCTTGCTCCCTTTCTTCTGTAATAGACCATCTTTTCCACTTTTTTCCCGCGTTTGGAGTTGCTACTCTCCTATTAAGTCTACTTGTCATGCTTGTTCTCCAGCAAATGTCGTAGTATCTGTAAGTTCCTACATTGCGTTTGGAGTCTTTTCCAATCTTTACTTCTTAATGTCTCGTATTCATAACTAAGATAGTAGGTCTTTACTGGACAATTACACGATGTAGATATTTTTAATTATTTATATTCATACTAATGACAATATAAATTTAAGCCTCCATTTTCTTTAAATTTTATTTTTATAAATCAGTTTCTTGAATTTTTTCCTTTTCTTATATAGGTTTCTAATAATTTCTTTATTTTTTTATCTTTACCTTTAAATTTGCAACATTATTTCTTTTATTTAAAAAGACTAAAAAATATTGGGTTGGAGCTACCTACCCTATGGCTCTACTCACTATCTGTGCTCTATTTATTTCTTTTTTTCTCTTCTCTCTACTTTCTCTTATCCGTCCCCCTTCGTACTATATCTATTAATATTTTATCCTTATCTTCATATATATATATATTATATCCCTATTTATAATATTAAATATATTTTATATTTATATTATTATCTATTATATTATATATATATCTATATTATATATATTATCTCTATTTATATATTATATATACTTTTTTATATTATATCTATATATTTTATTATATATATTTATATATCTATATATAGTTGGTCTTCAGAAGCGTTCTAGATATGATCCGTCATATCTGTATCCCTCAATAAATTCTCGCAATAGAGAGAACGGATATATTATATTGGTCCGGTATCTATTGACTCTGGATCCTCATTTGTCTTATAATAGGTGTGTTAAAAATATGTATCAAAAAATAAAAAAAAAAAAAAAAAAAAATATGTTATATATACTACTAATATAATTATTATTCTTTACTAATAATCTTACTATACAATATAGCTACAGGAAAGGAATACTTTGGAAACTCCTGGTAAAATTTCACATAGGGAATGGTAAAAAAAAATAATAAAAATAAATAAATTATTGTTTTTAATAATTATATTGATTTGTTTAAAAGGCTCAGTACAGTCATATAAATTTTATTACAATTGCATTTGCCTTTTCCTTTTTATTTGCCAATAATATGTAGCTTTTTTTATTTCAGTTTTAAAGTGATATACTCCCAATGGGAATACCGTCCCCGTATTGGCAGAGTTCGGGTCTCTCGGCCTTTACCGGTGTAGAACACTCGTGGTGAATTGGGCCAACTCAATTGCGCGAGCGCCACGTCGGGCCGGGAGGGGTGCTCCGAAGGCGCGGCGCGTTGTGTGGGGAGATTGGGGAGGGGTCGACGCGAGGGTTGGTCCGGCCCCTCCCGTAGCGCGCGGGCGGCTACGTGGAAGTCACGATCCGCTCTCTCCTGTGTCCGCGCTGTCCGGCCGCTGCTTCGTGGAGTACCCCCTAGTTGTCGCCGTATATAAGCTCATTTTTAACCTAAATGTGAAATTTTTTACCAGGATTCTACAGAAAATGTAATTCATCTATCGCTGTTAGCTATTTATATGTTTTTGTAAGATTTATAATATATTATTTCTTTTTTTTTTTTTATTTTTTTTTTTTTTTTTATTTATTCTTTTACATTTTTTCTCGTATATCATCAAATCTTGGACGTATACAGCATCTCTCACTAACAATTAGTTAATTCTACCGTTTTTTCTGTTTTATGCATCAATAGTTTTTTATAGAATACTACTTAATGTACGGATATATAGTAACGCTGGTGGCCTTCATATAATTATATATTATCTATATATTATCTTTGAATATGCTCATCTTATCCTTGATATTACAACTTCACTTATACTTTTGATTTTTATATACAATATAATCTGTAATTAACTCTATCTATTATATTCTATTTTACTAATTAATCTAGTTTATTTACGTATACGGTCTGAACTTATTCCGTGCTGCCTCTGTATGCTTAAGTACCGTGTTATATTTTGACTTGATTCATTTATATAATAAATAAAATGCCTTATATAGACATTAAAATCCTCTTTAATATTTTTTGCCAATAAATTTGCTCACCCCAAAAGATGAAAAATTAATATTAATTTATATAAATAATATAAGATTTTTAGGCCAAGTCAAAGAAAGAATTTTTACGCTATTACATAAGTCTAATTTATATTATATATTTGAAAGTAGCTAGATTTTTACCGTTACTAAATTGAATAGTTCGAGAGTTTGTTGTATATGTTACTCCGCTACATTTTTTTTAGGTGGACTCTATTAAAAATTGTTTTCGGATAATTTGGGTTTTATCCATTATTTGAGGTTTATTTCACATCCTGATTTTTTCATATATTGAGCTGAGATTATTATTTAGAGTGTTCAAACATGATTAAGTCCTAATTTATCATCCTTTTGTTAACTCAGAATATGTGCCTCTATTAAAGACGACTAATTGAGACTATTTTTTATTTTAGTCGTGATTTTATTGGCGAGATATCCTATTATCAGGTGCGGAGTCGGAGTTCCGGGTCGTGCAAATTTTCTGGAGTGGGTCGGAGTCGGAGTCGGAGTCAGAGTCGAAAAATTTGTTGCAAAGCGGAGTCGGAGTCGGAGTCGGAGAACCGAATTTTATAGATTTATTCAATAGTTTTTAATTGGGAGATATTTATCGGCTTTAAGGTTATTATATATATAGTGTAATTTATTTAAGTGTAAGTATTATTTTTGATGCTTTTGTGCTATTCATATTTATTTATTATTATATATATTATTATATTAATTTTATATATCTATTTATTATTTGTTTTATATTAATTTTTATTATTTAATTATTTATTATTATTTATTTTAATTATTTATTATTTATATTATTTATTCTTTATTTTATTATTATTTTATTATTTATTTAATTATTAATTATAAATAGTATATTTTTATACTATTTGTGGTTATTTTAACATCTTTTTCAGGTTCTTTTCTATTCTTCTAAATAATTCTTTTTTTCACGAAAAATTTTGTTAAGGACTAATTCTAGAATAAAAGAGTTAAACTTTTATTATTATCAATATTTCGCCTGTATACTTCAGGTATGATCACGATTATAATTATTTATAATGCAGCTTTCAAAAATAAATTTCTAATTTAATTAATTATTTTACATTAATTGTGAAGTTTAAAAAATAATTTTGATAAAAATCAAAAAAGCTTACATATTTTTGCATACGCTATTATCATGGATACAGGTGTGCCTGCAAACCTCAAATATTAAAAATTCAGGCATTATTCATGTTCATTAAATTTCCCCATTGTATGTCTGGCTTAAGTTTTTTTATAAAAAGAGTTTACTATATACGATGTTATTTGAAATTACAACGTTGAATAAGAATTTTAAACAATAGCAATTTAACTGTTGGAGGAGATTGTGACCGTCGTGTAGTGCTCCCATATTTTAACTGGGCTTATGCCTGTATTTGTATAATTCGGGTTCTTAAAGTATTGGTTGTGTCTCCCACAAAAGAGGTACTTATTCCTATTACTATTTTTATCTGTATGACTATTATAATATTATGATACTTCAATTATATAATATACAATTAATATATATATATTATATAACTTCTGTCATGGCCTGGATTGGGGTTTTAACACGTTAATCTGTATATTAAAGGTATAAGAGTACCAGGGTCTACAGTAATAAAATGAGGACACATGCTCGTGGTGGTATGTAGTTTAGTAGTAATATAGTATCGTACCTTTTTATGAAAATATTTGACACTTTTTTACTTCATGTACATTTATTAGTTTATACTTTAAGTTCTGTTTTCCTTTTTATAGTTCATGTTCTATTCTGCATAGATTTATGTCCTTTTACTATGCTTTCTTATCACAGTATTATCGTTGTTCATTTCCTCACACTGTCCAGTGCCGTTTTTATTTTTATTCTTATGCCGTTCAACTTGATTGATATTTATTTAGTTCTTTTACTCCCTTTTATTTCTTATTCATTATATTTGCGGTGTATACCTTGTATCATTATCTTTAGTTTTATTTATTTTGTTATTCTTTTATACTTTCACTCTTATCTTTGTTCTGAGTTTCCCCGTTTGCAAGCTTTTATTATATTATCAGCTTATTGTGATTTAAGGTTTTATATATTTATTTATCTTTTATGGGAGTACTTAATTCGCATCTCCTTTTATTTGTTCGTTATATCCCATTTCTCTGTCCTTTTCTTCATTACTACTTATTCTGTTCATCACACCCTTATATTTATCATATATCCTTTTTCCCCCCACGCCAGTTCAATTTTAGTGCATTTCATACTAAGATAATGATTAATATTTATTCTATTCTTCACACTTCATTTAATATATTATATGTAGAAGTATTCGCAGTTCAACTAGAAGCAATGCTTAGTTTATATTGCATATTTATGGCAATAGAAAATAACATTAATTAATCTTTAACAGAGTTTGCATATTGCATTACTTTATATCTTTCTATATAGACAATACCACCAGTGTACATGGCTTGAGGTGCAGTAACATGCACTACCAGAAAATATAGAAGAATAGGTTGTAACTGTCAATGTCTTTAGAGGAATGGTGCACTGGTCTATGTGCTCTTTATTACTTCCTCCTGTGTGATTTCTACCCTTCTATATATCGAACGAGCCTTCACGTGTCAGTTCGGTAGACAAGTTTCGAGAGTGAGTTCAGCAACACTTCGCGATTTCTTATCCGCATGCGTGAAACACACTGTTGATATATGTATAGTAACCTTGATTTCCTTCTTCCCTGTCATCACAACGTGGGGTTTTGTGTGTGGTGCATAACGTGTCCGCGTTTTCTCTATCCTTGGGCTACCATTTGGTTTTTGGTCTTCACACCACACCATTCTATCGGTACTGGTGGTTTACTCATACTGTAACTCTCATCTCCCTTGCATTTTAGTTCTCCGCTTTTCTCTCTTTCGCTTCTTAGTGCGTTCGTGCGCGCCTCTCATCCCTCTTCATTTACGCTCGCCCCTATGCTCAACTCTCTACATTTTTCTCTCAGCTCAACTGAGGCATTTCTGTTTACTCATTTTGTGCACTGACGCAATTTGGATCTCCCAAGGCTCGCCTATTCTCTCTTCTCTACTTCTTTCGGGGTCTTCTCTCTTCACCTCTAGTTCCGTGTTCCGATTTTTTTCCTCTACTTCTTCTCTATATCATTACACTTTTCTACTTTCTAATTATATTTCTTCACTTACTTCATTCGTTAATCTCTCACTCTCCGTGTGTGTGACCATGTGTGTGATTCATATTCTCATATTCTCTCATATTTTACTTTTTTATTCTTTTTTTTTTATTCTTACTATATTGACCAATTTTATCCATCTTCTTAATTCGTTACGTCTTATTTTTCCATTTGTGATTCTTCCGCACTTTCAATCTCTCTTTTCCTTTTCTCCACTGGCTGTTTTTTACCTCCCATTCCCTACTTTGCTTATCCCACACTTCAGTTTTATTTGTTTGTCCTGTGTGGCCTGCATCTTGCTGTCTTTCCGGTGTTTTCGTACTCGACTTTGGAGGCTTAGATTTCTTTGAGTGGTCATTTTTTTCCCATTTCTAGACGGCCCACTGTTTGCCGCCCTGTTTTACTGTTTGTCCGCATTGCCTGTCGTCATTTTGACTTTGCCTGCCCTGGGTGGGTGGCGTTCGGCGTCGGCGTCGCCCTTTTTCTTTAAGCGGCGTCGGAGTCGCTTTTTTGTTTGTGGAAGTCGGCGTGGAGTGCCTGGAGTCGCACTCCCCCTTTTGCTGTTCCGGCGTGGCGTCGGACGTCGGCGTCGCACATTTCTTTTCCGGCTCCCGAGCCTGCTCTATCCATACAACTTTACTTTAATAGGTTTCATTCTACCTCTTTCACTCATTTCTTTTCATACCACCTAATACGCCTACTTTAAATAGATGTTCCATCTCTTTTATCCTGTACAACATTTGTATCTTTAGACTTTAATTCTCTAATCTCTTATTCAGAGCAATAGTTCCATCTACTATTATTTACATCTCCCTCTTAACTAATACGGGTAACTCTACAACTTCCTCTCATGTAAGTAAACTCTTCTATTACTCACTTCATTTGCCCATTCTTTCAATCTCGGACATCTCCTTAGTCCCTTTTTACATCACTTTCAACGTATTTTAATTGCACCATGTCCCTCCCTTCTAGTGTGTCATTTCCCTCTAACTTTCCTCTACTACATTTCCTTGCATTCATCCGCTCCCTATTTTCATTCAATCATCATTATTCCTAAAATAATTATAATTCAGAACCTTTTTCCAGCTACTACACCATCTTACTCATAAATTCACACCGTAATGGACTTGTCTCAAATCATTAAACACTATTATACCTCATAACCTTACTCTTATCATACTCCTCCTTTTACACACCCTATCTCTTATTCATAAATCTCTCTATTACTCAGTTCTCCTCTCAAACTCTCTCTTCTAGATTACGTATACATCACAAAACCATATAATCATCCTCATATATATTATAGTGTAGTGTGATACTACTCCCTATTCACTCTTCTTCCATTTCCCATCATTCTAACACTATCCCTTTGTCACCATTCTATATATATTATATTTTTCCCTTACCTCTAATTTCTTTTCATACCTCATCCATATTACAGATTTGGATATCGCCAAGGAGACATTGCTAATTATGTCCCTGTCTCACTCTCCGCTATTAATATTTCAATATCGTATTCTAGTCATTTCGACTCTATTATTCATTTACTTACTACGTCGCTCTAAACTATTGTCTACTCTCATACTCTTTTTGATTTCATTTCAAGTAGCTTTTAATACCATACCTAATACATCATATCCCTTCACTCACTCTTGCCATACGAGCTTTTCTTCCCTTATCTTAAATCCTTATTTATATATTCTTTCGTTGTTCTGCTGTTTTGCTTAATATCCTCATAAATCTCTAAATGCAATTTTATTTCTTCTCACTTTATCCTTCTCCATTATCTCCAATCATTTATTGTTTTCAATTCAGTACAGATTTTAGATCCATCTCATCCACTCACATCCTCTACCATATTTTACTTCTAAACGCACCTTTGATTTCTTTCCCTCAAATCAGTTCTTCAGTCATTTGACGCACTCTTTCACTGCTTTTCGTCATAATAAATACTATTTATTATAATAGTACATTTATCCTCCCTACAACACTCAAGTGGGGGGAAGCTAGTTCGGTACGTTTTGAGTGCCGTGTCTCTCTATTAATACTTTACGTACCTTATAAATTCCTCCTTATTTTTTTTCTTCTTTTTTAATTCTCCTTTTATTAATATAGTGGTAAATATCCTTCTAAATTATTTGCTTTCTTTCCTTACCTCTACTTCCTCCTATGAACTTAATACCTTTATATAAATGCTTTTGTTTATAATACTTCAACTTTCCAAATCTCTATAATCAATTCACCTATCTCTCTCTCTACACACACACACACACACACACACCACACCATATATATATATATATATATATTCATTTCTATATTTTTTTATATTCTTTTTTTTATTTATATATTATTATAATTATTTATTATTCAATGTTTTTTTTTGTTAATGTATTTATATTATTATATTTATATTATTTTATTATATTATATTACCTTATTTATTATATTATATATATATTGTATTTATGTATCAAGAACTTATTTTTATACTATATTATTTATTATTCTTGTTTCATCTATTTAGTTATTTTCCGTACCTGAAAATTGTTGTGAGATTTTTCCCTTCCCGTGAATTATATTATTATTACTCATTTTATTTTATTTTCTTTTACATTTATATTTATTCTTGTTCTTCTTTTCTGCGATTTTATTAGTGGGTTTTCATTAACCCTCCTCATCGCGTTCTTTTCTATTGACTTTCTCTTTGTTTTTTCACCGTGAGGTGTCTGTTTGTTTTGTCCTTCCTGCTTTCGCACTGAACCTATTAGCTCCCCTACTTAATTGACCTTCCGCTCTTTTTTATTTGCACGCTACCTATAGTGTATTACTTTACCTCATCACTTTTTATTCTTTTCTCCTTTTTCATCTTCTACCTTAGTTAATTTTTCTATTAGCTGGTGCTGGCTGCTTTTGCGCTTAATCTTCTTACGGTGGTGTTGAATCTATGTTCTTTGGGGCGTTGTTTTTTATCAGATGGATAACACTAGTAACGCATGGACATCTGGTGTGTAACGGTTTTATCTTGGATTTTTGTTGCAAAGTTGTTTACTTTCATTCTGAAGTCTGTGACATATAGGAACCATTTCTTATTTGCATAGGTGGCATGTCTTCAATTCTTTTTTCAAGTGTGGATTCATACATGATGGTAGACTTATCTCTTTGGACCTTGCTATGCCTTACGTGGCTTTTCTAAATTATTGGTTTTTTTCCCGTTCTTCTTTTTCTGAAGGTGTTTCATGTTGCGATATAGACGCTCTCACCGAGTCTGCATTGTGTGTGTGTGTGTGAGCGAAACAATCTTTGTGTCTTATCCGCTCCAGTGCGGGCAAGAGAGATGTCGAGATACGGATGAAATGATCGTGTGCTTATTAAATGTTTCTCTAATATGGTGATTTGCTTCGCGCTTGGCTTCTATTCTTGAAGACCAGTGACCTGTCCTCTATATATACGCAATACTCTCTTTTCCTGATAGAGATGTATCCAGCATAACTATCATTATTTTGTATGTAGGCATGATCCATCCACGCACGATTTCTGAGGTTACGGTTCTCCATAATTTTTCAGGCCTTCCATACTGTTAACTCGTGAACATTTCTCATAGACTCTCGCTTCATCCTCGTTCCTCTATTACATGACTTTCGTGAGCCTGTGGCGTGTGTCTTCTGGAGTTATTTTTTCCACGGGTCCAAACCCTCTTTTTCCTACTTCCTCGACCGCACTTATAACTCATTTCCCTGTTCCTTTTTTTTGTGCCCCTCTCCTCTGGTTTGATTCTATAGGAATATTTTTTCCGTATTTGTCTTTTATATACTAATTCGAAGTTCGACGTCCGTCTTCCAGTTCGAGAGTTTTTGTGTTCGTATCAACAAGGCGACTTCTTTACGACGCTATTATGCTCTCTCTGCCATGATTCTGTTTGTTCTGTTCTGTTATGTTTGATCATGTTTGTTTGATTTGTTCTTTCTGAAATTCTGTTATGTCTGTTACTGTTTGTTTGGTTTGTTCTGTTCGGATAGGTTTCGGTTCGGTTCGGATTCAGGAAGACGAGAATAATCTGGACTATTTTGAGAAATTCATTTTTTGGTGGGCATAATTTTTGTGAGTTCAATGTTTTTTGGACCTTGTTGATTGGCCTAATAGATGCGTGCGATATTCATAGCTCTATAGTTTGCGATGTTATTTTCTTTGTTTTTCTAGTGGTTGGTGTTAAAGTGTTAATGTTGATTGCTATTGTTGTTCTGTCTTATGGTAGTATTGTCTGATCTCTTCGTTATTCCGATCTATGCTTTTGATTAGTCAATTATTTTGTGCTTGTTGGTTACGTCTTGTGCTATTTTTCTCGGCAGGCGCGCACACTTGTCATTTGTTTTTATGGTTGTTCCCTGCTCCTTTTCGTCTTGGTTTCGCTTATCGTGCGAACTACACTGTTGTCCACCCTGATTTGGATACCTTCCATAGTGTTGGTGACAACTCGCCCCTTTAAATACTCCTTGGTTAGTCCAGCGTTGCCGTTTTACATTGGTTGTTATATATTCGGATGGATCAGCCGCTCTCTTCTCTCTACAACTAGGTTTAGTTCTTTTTGTCCAGAGTTTCAATTAAGTATGGTGTCCTGCGGCGCTTTAGCATTTTTCTCTCCACCTTTCTCGATTGTCTTTTGTTCTTTGCTGGTGGTTGTTCTCGACCTCTTACAAAATTGAACTCGTCGTTTCCACCATCTCTGATTGACGTTCCCTCCCGTCATGTTGTTCACAATTTTGTCGTATCGGCGGTGGTTTGCGTTTTTGGCTATTTCTGTGTCAAATATCCTCCCATCTCAACTGTCTCTCTTCTCTCTTCCTTTTATATACAGTCGTTCGTACACTTCATCTAGAGTGTTCACTAATATTCCATAGTTAATCGGTTTTTGTCGTCGTGATACCTTCTGTGAGTAGCACTGTCGGCTCTTGTTCGCTCAGCTGTGACTCTTGCGGTAGACCTCCCGGTGATTTTGTAACCAGGGTGTGTATCACATGGTTGGGTGTTGATCAAGTAGATAGTCGTATAGTCATCTTATAGACGTACAGTCTCTGCCGATTACTTCGCTTTTTTTTTTTTGTTTTTTTTTTATATAGTTGTTGTGATTTTTGTTCTTATCGGTGTGTGTGTAACTCAACGGCTCTTTTAGCACTCACGGCTTTTAGTGTGCTATGCTCGAGTCTGGCCATACAATGCTGACTTGTGTGACCTGTTTCTTAAAACTCATTATTTAGGTGCCAGACTCACTATTTTTTACTTCTTTGTTTTCCGGATCACTTCACTCTGTGGATTATTTCACCGCGTGCTACATGGCGCTGAGTGTGCATCCTGGTTGCGAGTTCGGTCGTGTGCTATCGGAGAATGTGCTTTCTGGTGGTGCCCTTGTGTAGAGTGCCGCGCGTATTAGCGCTTTACGCCCTGGTGCAAATTTTAGGCGAACTGCATTCCTCTAATCTTTGTGTGGATCTTGTTATTACAGTGAGTAACTAAGTTCTTTTCGAGTTGCGTATACTCTAGGGTCTTTCATCATACTGTGAGTGCTCGTATTAGTATTTTGTCGTTTTACCTGTCTCATTAATTGTTACGCTTTGTGTAGTATCTACTAATCTACTGGTGTCTTGTCGATAAATAAGAGGCTTTATTCCTCTTCTTTTTCTTCGTGATTCCTAATCAGTACGACGCTAGCTGTGTGGTGGAGGCGAGCTGAGGCGACAGATTTAGCTTAGGGGCAGGGCGCGGTGCGAGCTGCGGTCAGAGACGAATGCAGAACAATGGAGAGCAGCGCGAGACGGTAGTTGAACAGCAGAGGCTTGTGATTGCTGGTGAAAGACAAGGGATAGAATGCGAGGAAGAATAATGCAGACCCACGCTACTCGTGTTGACGATGCGTTTGGTCCCATAGTGGAAAGGCAATGGATGACAGTCCGTTGGTTAACCGTAATGTCATAAGTGGTGAGTGTGTTTTGTCGTGGATCGTGACTCGTGGTGGGCAGACTCGCTGAAGGAAAAGATGGATTGCGCTCTAGAATGTCTGGCTGTCCTTCAAGATGGAGCTGGAGAAGACTCTGGTGTGGTCTCTTGGCCTCCCAGGGTATTGTGCCCCGTGCCTAGTAGTGGAATTTTAACGCGTGCAGTCCATTAATAGGACGTGATTGGCATGTCTTGTCCTGTTGTGTTCGTAGGGGGGTGTGCGCTCGTGTCTGGCGTCGCGTTTTCGGCCCGACCTTCGACCCTTGGGCTGGCCGGCCTGAGCAGCACTGGAACGGCCTGCACTGTGTGCCGCACGTAGTTTGGTGTCGCGATTATTGCACATAGTGAGGGGGCGTTTCGGCTTCCGTGCGTGCCCGTTGCGTATCGTGCTTCTCTTTAGGTTGTTGGATTTTCTTGTATCGTCGTGACCAGTCATCACTATATAGGTATAAATACTATAGTTGGAGGTTATAAGGCGTGCGGCTTTCTTATTTAAGATTCTTTTGTGTCTATTCTCTTTCTGATCTATCTTTTCTCTGTATTTTTCTCACTGTGTGTGTGCTACTCTGTTATTCCTCCATCCTTTATCCTTTTGTCTTCTTCTCTTCTTTTCCTTCTATGTTTTCCTAGTTCTTCAGTGTCTATCTCGAAAATAGGATTGTTATAATTATTATTACTTTTATTATATCTCTTATTTATTTTCATTATAATTTAATATATATTATTATATATTTTTTTTCACAGAGGGGTGCGGATGTTTATCTCTATATATATATACTATCTATTTCTCTTATTATTTCCATTTTCTACCTTACGTATGACACTTTATCTTTTTCGTTTTCTCATGAGTGTTCCTTGTCCCATTTTCTTCTCCGCCTTGCTTGTGATTACTTCGAGGTGTCTCCAATCTATTATACCTTATCTTACCTCCTTTAATGAATTATTGGGCGGGTGCGGTTTTAGTGTGCGATCATATAATTGCTCAAATATGCTCTCATTCATCAACAGTTTTCTCGGATGTGCTACGCGGCCCTCACCACTCTTTTTTTC